>CAJNIZ010044979.1:19508-47083 GCA_905231905.1 Symbiodinium pilosum
ACCTGAACCCCTAAAGTATGTAGGATAATGGCCTTTTGGGCTATTTAATGGTTTTGGACCATTATTCTACCTATTTGTTGGTGGTCTAGGTAATTGAAAAGGCAGAGGACTTTGAAAAGGCAACTATAGGCTAGAATCTGGCATGACACAAGCCCTAAAGCCTCAACCCCTAACGGGCTTTCAGGCAACTTGGGGGATCGTAATCCCAGGGGCCTGCTGAATTTCCTAAATGTTGAGGACTGTATAAAGGAAAACTGAAAGCTCGGGCACATCAGTTTAGAATTAGGGTGTCTATGTGTTCCCGATAATTCCATTGTTCCTAACTTTCAACTAATCCTTCGGCAAACACTTTCCTTGATAATAACGTATGAATGTGCTCACATTTAAATCTCTCAATAAATCTGCCATAGCATGTTTAACACTATGTGGCCATACTGCTGGGGGAAGCGATGAATCTCAGTGGCATTTGTCTATTGGGAGAGAGTCTCAACCTTAAGCCCTAAGCCCGCAACAAAGACTCTGTGAGTAGTGCTTGCTGTGGTGGTTGAACCAAGTAAGATTATGCTCTGTATCGTGTTAGGTAAATAAAATACCATACCCAAGAGGAGGATATAATCTTACTCTGCTTTGGGTACCATATAATGTTCCTGACAATACTACTCCTACGGGATGGTAAGGCGGTCAAAGAGCTCAATGTGGTCGAGCGTGCCACCGGGCTTTAAATGCACCACCATGTCCTTAGATGAGCCACATCCCACTTAGTAACAGTCTCTTAAAATATCCCTATACATCCCCTATATAACCCCTCTTTCAGGAATTTAAACGACAGTCAGATGGGTGCCCTAACACCTTAAGGACCTTGAGGGCTCCTCTGAATGGGTTCACAGGATGAATCGGGCCGGTCTGGGGCTTAAGGGAATATTACCCAATGATGGAGATTGAACTGGAAAAGAGCAGAGAGAAGGAAAGGGAAACTGGGATTGTATAGCCAGTGTAGTCTTACATCCCTAAGGAACATGAAGGTTTTGGGGACTCCCAAAACTAGGGGTCACCTTTTGAAGCTCCTGAGAATGCGGGTCTTCGGTAGTTTGGCCAACCTCTTTTACATAAAGTGGACCCCAGTTTTGGAAGTATCCGAATACGCAACACAGCCCCGACATCCAGGATGAGAACAACGTCTAGTCTGAACCCCTAAACCCTAGACCGTCTGGGGATCACAGGTTCTCAGCACCCTAGTCTCTAGACTGAACAAGTATTTCTTGAGCTGAGTAGATCTCACACCTAAACTCCCCCAAAGAAAACATCTACCAGCCTATCCCCCCCCTCCAACCTTGCAACTCATCAGTGCTGGTAGGATATATTGGGTTTTACGGGGATAATGGGGAAGGAAATGGCAACTACTATAATGGGGTTATATAGGGTTTAGGAAGCATCGGCCAAGCAGCGCAATACTCGAGGGTGTGTAAATGGTGAGTCACAGATATGATCGTTAACCGGCCAAACTCCTGGATTCCGGCGGGTTTAGGGGTTTGGGGTTTAGGGTTCAGGGACTCCGGCTGGAGGAGAACTTGCTGGAGCCCCCTCAAGGGACCCCCTGCATACGGGCTACACAAGCATCATAATAGGGATCTACTCCCCACTTGGTGAGGAAACCTTAGGTTCTGGGAGGGGAAGCTTGCTCATGCGTGTAAAAGGTTCAGGGGTACTAACAGCTTTTCACTGTGTATTCTGGAATAACAACCTCCAGAGGTGCATGTTCATTACCAACATTTTTCAGGTACCCTATATCCGAAGACTAGAAGCTTCACCCATAATATTGGCAGTCACCTAGGCTTCTGCAGTAGATTGTACAATTCAGGGCTTCAAGAATGCCGTTGATGCGGGAGGGGATCAGGTCCCCGTGGCCTTGACCACAGTTGGATAAACGAAGGTCATGAATGCATTTGATACACATGGAGGCGTGCAAGACTTCATGTACTGCAGCGTATGGCTCATCCGCTGTTGTCATTCTCCGTGTAGGGTGAACTCCTAGGACCTAGGAGCCCGCAAGTAGCACAAACTCCTTTCAAGGACTCCTTCCAAAGGCTTCCAAAGGAACCCGACATATTCTTTCAAAGTCTTCCCTTTTTGGCGGGACCCCACGCCTAACCCCAATTACCCACAGTTTGACGGGTTATAATTTCTGAGTAGGGAATTACCACCAGCAGTGGACAATTGTGTTTACAGGTAGGCATCTGCTGAACCCTAAACCCTACAACACCCTCAAAGCGCTAAACCCCAAAGCCTAAACCCTCAAACACCCTAAACCCTAAAAACCCTACAAACCCTAAAAACCCTACAAACCTCAAACACCCTACAAACCCTAAAAACCCTACAAACCCCCCAAAAACCCTTCACCCCAAAAGCCCTTCACCCCAACAAGCCCCAAACCCTAAACCACGTGGGTCCTCTGGGTGGTTGCGGCGCAGGCTGGAGATTGTTTGCAACACGTGCCGCTCCGTGGCCTAAGGCGAGGTCTGACACGATGCATATTTAGGGTTAAGGGTTAAGGGTTTAAGGTTCAGGGTTCAGGGTTTAGGGTTTAAGGTTTAGGGTCTAGGGTTTAGTGTGTCCAAAAAAGAGGTCTGACACGATGCATATCCGGAGGTAAGGGCTCATGGAGTTTAGGGTTTAGAGTGCCCCAAAAGCCCAATACCCCTTGATTAAGAACTATCTGTACCCTACCAATAATGAAGACTCAAATGGAAAAGGACGTGGAAAATCACATGGAACCTGGTTCATATAGGGTTTATAAGGATAAAACCCAGTCCCCACATAACACTAGGATAGCTTATGTGGTTAAAGGCATAGTCCTCAATTAAGCGCCCCACTCTGAGAGCCATCTGGGGTCAAGGGATAGTATATGTTCTTGTATAAGCTTTTGATAGCCCTATTGATAAGCAGGTTACCTAAGCCTTTCATCAGTAACACTAGGGTTGATAAGCGGGGTATGTGTCCCTAGGGCTCCACTTACCATTATAAAGGGTTCTGAGTTCCATATCTATATGCCCTATAATTACATAGCCCAGTAGCCTACTATTTAGGTAGCTAGGAGCCAAAGGGCACGTGCTCGTTTACACATACATGTAACGCGCGTTACGTCTACGTGCACTTGCGCGAAATGCAAGCCTGCCAAATAGTGGAAAATACCGACGGGTCCATGTGGCTATATAGAAAGTACTTGGGTCCTAGGGCAAGTATATGGGAACCCCTTATCGCCCCAAGTATATACTTTATAGCTACATGGACCACTTTGGGAATGTGGGATGGGCTCATGGGCTTGAGGCTTATGTGGTTCAGGGTTGGCCCTGCAAGAGACACGTGCGAGCTAGTAGGACTTAGCTTTCGGGGCTAAAGGCATGCCACATCACGCGGTTCCGTGCTATGCGCGGAAAGAGACTATAACAAAGTGATATCCTATGGTCTCTTGAAGATATACTGCCGAAAAGAAAAGATAAAACCTGATTTCCGCTCGCAAGATCCCGAAATTGGAGTCCGAACTTCTAGCAGTGCCTAGTTTTTCCTATGTCTTTCTACAGAACTGCTACATTAGCTATTTTATGTTATGGGGACTAAGAGAGCGACGAGCAGCGTACTCTCGCATCCTGAGTTCCATGGCAAGCCCTTCTACATTCCACTCCCTTTCCCACCGCAGATTCTGAAAGTAGACCTGTCTCTTTCTGACTCCTCCATGTGCTCTTGCCCCTTAGCATGCAGCCCTAAACCCTGAACCCTCCTCATGTCATCATCAGGCCTACATCCCTGACTGCTGCTGCTAACACTCCACGTACCACTACTAGTCCCGTGACTAACACTGGCTTCCAGGCAGAACAAGCCAAGCTGCTGCATCCAGGGCGGATGTAGCCTCATCGAGCAGAAGTAGCGCCGGCTTCCTTAAAGCCATGTAGGGTTCAGTAAGGCTTAGAGTTTAGAGGTTAAGCTTTAGAGGTTAAGGTTGAGATGTTGAAGTTAAAAGGTTGGGGTTTACAGGTAAATCCTTCACGGCAAGGGATTGCAGATTCGGCTTTTCAGGCTAGGGTTTAGAAGTTGGAGTTTAGACACTAGGGCTTTGATTTTTTTGGAGTTCAGGCGTAAGGTTTAGGTTTTGGGGACTGGGGTTTACGCTTTAGAGATTGGGATTTTGCATTGATTTCAACGGTCCAAGCAATCATAGCTGCTAAGTATGGTGTTCATGGAAAGGAAGCCGCAACCGTGTAAGACTTGGTCTCGGGACTGCAGCAACTACAGACATCCCCGATGCCCCGCTCATGAACCCATGACCTTGTAGGCACCCAACAATGCATCCTACCTCCCAAAGGCCCAGTCCAATACAATGGCTAGAATTCTAGGAGCCTTGAAGTGGGACAGACCCCTCCCTCCCCATGAAGTACACTAAGAAGGACTCCCCCAAATCGGATTAGAAAGGAAATCATGGGTTCACACGGTGTAACTCCTCAAACACCTGAAGCCTGCCTGGAGCTACCTAAACCTTTCAAAGATAATAATGATACCAAAATATGAGACGCAAGCAAAACCCCCTTTCGGTGTACATTGATCCTAAACCCCTAGGTAAACCCTAACACCTCCATAGATGCTGCCATACGGCCGGCAGAGTGCTCTTGCAATGCAGAGTCTCTGCGCCTACAGAGGCTTCTTGATGGATTTTAGGGTCTGGCGCTGCATGTATTATTTACAAACTTTAGTAAGGGAATTTGCCTATACCCACGACCCACTGCGCATGTCGCACGCAATAGTGTTCAGGGGCTCGGCTTGTGAGGGCTCACCTAAAGTTTCCGGCTTCCGATGTAGTACCTTTAACTAGAGTCACAACCAAAAGAGCCATGCCAAACCCAAGAAAGAACGAAACTGGAGGTTCCGCGGAAGATTTGGGCTTCACACGCTCATGACGCAACTCAAGGCGTGCTAGCTCAGGGAGAAAGCCTCATCTAATGTGTTCACAAGAGGGTGTGGAGCGTAGGGTTCAGGGTAGGAGCCTAAGGTACGTTCTACTATGTTTAGACGCTGGATTGCGCAGTAGGACTAATTTTGGTAAGCATCGAGGCTTCCAAATTATGAGCCTAAGACGCTAGGCGGCCACAAAAAAAGGGAGTGTCATGGAGTGTCCTTTGGCGGGTTCCAATAACAATAGCAAGGTTGATAGGAACTATAGTCTATTCTCCTAGTGTCCCTCTTTATAATCCATATGCTGCTCCCCACATAACCTCCTATATACCCCTCTTCAAGGAGTTTAGGCTATAGCTCATAAGCCTTCGGGGTATGTACCACAAGAAGGGTGTCTGTTCTCCCTGGTGCTGAGTAGGGCCTGGGTGAGGCATGGGCCAACAGAACACAAAAATTCCCACCAGGACTTTAGTGACGGTTGATTAATTGGCCTTGAAAATCGAATACCCCATCCAGTATGAGGAGTTTCTAGGTAAAACCTAGTGGGACTGCTATAGGGATCCAGTCTCTCCATCCCCGCTAAGCACAAAGTAGTCTTTTGAGACACTAGCTGTCTCCAGCAGCTGAGAGCTTGTCAGTAAAAGTTTAGGATATCATTAGTTTTAGGGTAGTAGGTGGGACGTAGACCTTAGGGATTATTGCTCTGTTTTGGCTTTCTGGATTAAGTAGGGCTATTAGGGTCTACCTGGACCCCAAAAGTATGTAAAAGAATAGCCCTAAGCCCAGAAGAACAGCCATTAAGGCCATTATTTTGCATACTTTTGGGGTCCAGGTGAAACAGTTTAAGGTTCAGAGCTTCAGTGAGTTGAGGCTTTGGCGCTTTGGGATTAATCCTCGTAAACCCCTCCCCATCAGAAGCCCGATGTACCAAAACTGGACACCCAGAAAGTCCAATATCCCTCAATTTATGGTTTCAAGTATACTCCCGAATTAAGGGGTATTGGGCTTTCTGGGCAGTTTGAGGCTCCTGCGGAGGCCCCAGGTGGTGCACAAGATTATAGACAAAGCTCTCAATCCTACAAGGCGGGTATTGAATAAAGGCTTGTTTTGCGTGGCAGATATCGCTGGCTCTTCAAGACGTTCTCTGTGCAGCTCAAGTTGACTGATGGAAGTGCAGATGATGGCTCCTGCGCACACAAGTCCTGCAACTCAACATAGTACCCCAGCTCAGGAGAGTGAAGCGGCATAACAAGAACTGAGAACCATGAAGCCTAATCCCGATGCCGATAACAAAGCAGAAGCCCCCGGAAGCACCTGGCCACCGCTTAAGGTCACGCCGTCAGCGCCGCCAATCTGCGTGTCCTGAATCCAGACTTGCCCCAAGAGTGCAGTGCTTGAGGCTGTGGGTGCGAGACTATGAAATTAGAAATTCGGGTTGCGGGGATTCAGCTTTTATGCTCAGGGCTCAGGGTTTAGGGCACCCAGTGTTTCACAGCGCTCGCAGTCTGCGGATTAGCTGCGTGGTTGGTATATGCACAAGTTCTAATGCATTTCGCTTTGCTTGTGTTCAACTATAGGCCGGCAGCATTGGGTAAGTGGGGTCTTGCAGCATTATTATATAATGCCCCACTACGCCGCGCGCTACAAGTAGCTTGTATCCCAATATTACCCCAATATAACCCCAATATTACGCCTATCTGGTCCCCTTGACTGATGGCCCTCCGCAGACTACCATGCCATTTCGGGCTTAGGAGTCCTTAAGGGTCCAAAGACCCAAATCATAGGGTTTTAAGGTCCAGATACTATAATAATACTGGTATTTGGGCCCTAAAGCCCTATTATTTGGGTCCTTGGACCCTTGGATAATGAGAACGCAGCATAGCTTCGAGGTCAGGATGCTCCGGGTGTGTAAAGCTGGCTCCCCCTCATAACAGCGACATATAACCCTAATATAACCCCAATAAAACCCTATTCAAACCCCAATATAACCATAATATAACCCCAATATAACCCTACTATAACTCCAATATGACATAGCAATGCAGCTGCGCCGGTTTTTATTTCCCTGGGCGTCAAGCCTTTCTCTCAAAGAGGTCCAAATAAAAATCAAGTCCTGCTAGGGTCCCAATTGTCTTTGCAAATACCTCGACCACACGTTGGTACACATTATAAGACCGCAAAAGAGCGCTGCGTTTTTTGAGGGCTGCCCTGTTGGCTTTAAGCAGAAAAATCAAAAGCCCATTACACTCAACGCCCATGGGCTGTAGAGCTTGCAGCAAAAGCCCAATGAAGTGGACTGCCGGAATATTCCAAAGGCACTAAACTGAAAGTCTCTTAAAGCCCCATGCCCCAAGCCGAAAACACTAAACCCCAGACCCTAAACCCCAACCCATCAGCCCAGCAAGGCTCACCAGACCCGGGCTGCTACTTAGCAGGACGAACCAACCGCGCGCCAGAAAACCCTAATGTAGATCTCTAATTAACAAACCCCCTCCCCTTCTACATTACGTAAACGCCCCTGAAAGCACCAGGATCTAACACCGAAAACAGAAAGGATCAGACAGAAACGCTACACGGGGCCTGTGATCTACTAGTTGCATAGTCTTAGCTTAACACGGCAGGACAGAAGCGCCTAGTGTCTGTGCCCGTGTGCCATCGCGAATCTTGATGACTACGTCGGTTGTTTAGAACGCCATGTGGAGCTCCCAAGTCTTCTAAGCACCGTCCCGTCGTTTGCAAACCCAAATCCCAAGGTTTCCCGGGGGTCCAAGTACTTAATATTCATAAACGGCATGCAAACCTGCAATATAAGTACTATTCCCATATTCTCACATACCCAGTTGCCGGGCGCATGTACCCTATGCATCCCCATATATATATATATGTATATATATATATATAGATAAAGCTATTTCTTTCTTTCTTTTAAACCCCATTCAAGGGACCCTTGACCCTAAACCCCTAAACCCTAAACCCCTAAACGCTACACCCCAAACCCTTAACCCTAGGGAAAATGCTCAGCCGGCCAAGCGGCAAAGGATTCGGGCAGCTGCGAAGTGATGAAATCGGCACAGCCCGCAAGCTCTGAGGCCTAGACCATAGTTAAGGGTTTAGGGTTTAGGGGTTTAGGGCTCAGGGTTTAGGAGTTTAGGGTTCAGGGTTTAAGGTTTAGGGTTTAGCTCTTGGGGCTTAGGGTTTATGGCGTGGATCTCAGGGTTTGGGGTTTCGGTCTTGGGGTCAAGGATGATAAGGGGTACTATAGTCAATACACTGGATCAATGTTGAGGGTTCAGAGCTTAGGCTTGTCCACCTGAAGGCTCACTTAAATCCTTACAGCTTCACGCGACAACGTCTTCCGTAAACCCTGAACCCCTGAAACCCTAAGCCCTAAACCCCCAAACCTCTAGACCCTAAACCGCGCCACGGTCCCAGGCCGTCGAGAAGTACACCCCAAGAAAGATAGGCTTTCGATCGTTAGGGTGAAAATATTTTTTTTGGTTCACCTGCCTTGGTACTTGACCCTGAGAGTCGTAACAGCCAAAGGTAAATACAGGCTATGGGCGTTAGGGCCTCAAGTAACATGCTTCACATAGAAGCCTTGCTATCCCAGCCCAGATACCTTGTTTTTGCGTTTGGTCTGGCTAATCAACCCTTAACCACCCTAAACGCAAATTACTATTGGATTCTAAGTAGGACTCCCGCCAAGAATTTCTACTTTGGATGGTGCAGGAGGGTATCTTGGGCGGAGTCCTAAGGATTTCAAAATGAGGGTTTAAGATTCAGGGCTTAGAGTTCAGGGTTAAGGGTTTAGGGTTTAAGGAGCAGACATAAGAAGGACCCCTATAGAAGGCAATCAGGGAGGGATCCCGGGTCTTCGTAGAGTCCGTGTCCTAGCTCCGTGTCATGGGACTATAGTGTCCCAACACCATAGAATTTGACTACCAATTCTGAAGCTCTTGGCTATACCTATCTACATATATATGTAGATAGATATACATATGAAACCCTGAACGCTATACCCTGTATATCCCTGAAACAACCCTTAACGGACATCTAAATGAAGCCGAATTCTACAAACCCTAGGGCTATATCTATGTCGAAATATATATATATACAAATTAAGCCTTTAGGGCTAAACCGTATCTATATACATATATATATATATCCTTAAAACCCTCTTTAATTGGCATCTAAATGAAGCCGATGTTCCCACTCTGCATCTTTCCGCGTGGAGCCGCTCGGCGCGCCTAGGCTGGCAAAGTGCTTCTGGGGTTGCAGGATTTGGATGTTCAGGATTAGGGTGTAGGGTTTAGGGTTTGAGGTTTGGGGTTTTGGGTTTTGGGTTCAGGATTAGGGTGTAGGGTTTAGGGTGTAAGGTTTGGGGTTTAGGGTTTAGGATTTGGGTGTAGGGTTTAGGGCTTAAGGTTTCGGGGGTTGAATGGGGATTACAGGGTCCCTTTTAAGGGGTGATAGGACCAGGAGTTATAGAGGGATTATTTGGGTTTGGAATTCAGGGGATAGACAGGGGTCATAAAGGGACCATGTAAGGTTTAGGGGTATGATCCCCAATAATGGGGAAAAAGAACACGGAACATTACATTGACACCGGCAGTATATAGTGCCTTCTAAGGAAGGGATTCCGGGGATTAGGATTGGAAAATATGGGGGATATATGGGGAAATAAAGGAGTATGTGTATATATATATACACATATATACAGATACACTTACATGGCTTAGGGTCTCCAAACAATTAGGGGGTCATTTTCTGGGAGTCCCTATAATAAGGGATGGAATATCTTAGAGTCTAGATTCGACCCCTGTTTCCGGGAAACGGTCTTTGCCTGTAACAGGGTTCCTGGACAGAGGTTAATGGAAGATGCAGGAATTCTGTAAGTTCAATCATGTCATTCTGGAGTTCGGGAGTTGTTTGCTGCAGGATCCCTGGAAAATGGTTATAGGGATATGCGGACAACCCTTCAAATACCAGCATTTACTTGAAGAGTCCGGGGCAAGAATCCCTGCAGAAATCTCTATACACTGCATAAAGCTGGACCCTATTGCCCATTACTTCATTTCCAAGCAGCGACGAGTAGGATGTGAATTGTATGTTCCATTCTACTTAGAACTAATGAGGACTATTGACTATGGCCCTAAACCTTACTCCCGGCTAGGCAAAATACCAGGAAGGAATAAGTGAGTAACACTAATACCCAGCGGGTCCAAGTACCCAATAACTAGGTACTTGGGTTGGGATAGTATATGATTAAACCCTAAACCCCTAAACCCTAAACCCTAAGCCCCTAAACCCCTAAGCCCCTAAGCCCCTAAACCCCTAAACCCCTAAACCCCTAAACCCCTAAACCCTAAACCCTAAACCTCTAAACTGGACCCTTAGGGATTAGCACTGCTAGTCCTGAGACGGGACGCTGATCAGGATGTTATCCAAAACGCTTCCTCTCAGCAGCGTCTTGTCCTGAAAGGTCTTTTTTCATGGGTTTAGAGTTTAGGGTTTAGGGTATCAGGGTTTCGGGGTTAGGGTTTTGGGTTTAGGGGTTTAGGGGTTTAGGGGTTCATGGGTTTAGGGTTTAGGGTATTAGGGTTGGGCTTGGGGTGGGTGAGGATTACCTGGAGGCTCCGACTCTCCTATCACATGCGCTATAGTCTAAACCCATAGTATCCCCCTTAATAATCCCTATAGCAATCCCCCATATACTCCCCTATATAACCCCGTTTAAGGAGTTTAGACTATATCTCACATGCCTTCTTGCAGGGATCCTGACTGATCGGACGGCGGACCTGAGAGGCCAAAAATTGGAGGCTCGCGCGGTGCTGAGTTTCAGTGGCCCATACAAACAGCTATAGGCACGTTTCATGATCTTGGATTTCAGATCAAGGCGTCGGATCATCTGCATCCTACGCCCTCAGCCCTCAACCTGTCAACCCACTTGCTCCGTACCTGAGAGCGCTGGAAGTTTGAGCCTCAAGCAAGCATAAGGTTGGCAACAGGTCATACCTAAACAGCCCTGCAATGTTCTTCATTCGGCCATTTCGCTGAGGGTGGTGTGAGTTAGAGACCGGTATGATGCTCATCACACCACCATAGACCACCTTTGCCGAAAGACCACACGCATGAAACATATATTATAATGTGGTTAGATTTCTACTTCCACCACCCATTGATCGCACAAGATCGGCTCGGAGCAATTATTACAGCGAAAGTCTTGCAATCTTGCTACGACAGTACCAGGTGTCAAGTGTTGCGTGCATCCCTCCCAAAAGCATAAAGCCTGCACATGCCAAAATCATCCGTACCTTAATGTAACCCTTTTTCATAACCCCCCTGACTATCCTAACTAAACCCCACACCGTGAACTTTATCGATAAAAGCCATCTTGCTGCCCACTTACACAAACTGAGAAGCCACAGCTTCTTTGAGCACAACTGAAGAACAACTCTGCGAGCCATATATAAAGCAGCTAGACAAGCATGCGCGCCAACATGATGCCCCCCAAAGCGGACGACCCTTGTGAAGGGTACCCAAAGGGTCCACGTACCCAATAATTAGGTACTTGGGATTTGGACAATAGTAATTATAGTACAGGTTTTGGGTAAGTATGTGATGATTAGGTACTTGGAGCCTTAATCCTAAACCCTAAACCCCACATATCCCCTTTAAAGGGACCTAATTATTAGGTACTTGGACCCTTAGGGGTAGCCTTGCCCTAGAAGGAATCAGGTGCGCATCCCGCGAGATGACAGTTCCATATCGGTGCTCTATCCCCCTACATGACCCAAATAGTACGCAGTCCTGTATATAATCCCCTGTACGACCCCTTTAAGGAGTTTACCCTAAGGGTCCAAGTACCTAATTATCATATACTTACCCAAATTCTGTACTATAATTACTATTACCCAAAACCCAAGTACCCAATTATTAGGTACTTGGACCCTCTGGGTTAGACTATAGCTCAAGTAACTACGAAGTAGAGCCCGGCATGCAAGAATTCCTTTGAGTTATGGCGTGAAAGCAAGCAAAAATATTGAAATGACAAGTCCTCCAGGGCCAAGGCCTCTATGTCAAAACTGCAACTGGAGGTTTATGGTAGTAATGAATAGGATCACAAGTCCTCCCACTGTCGTTATGACTATAGGTAACCTACGTATAACCCAATCGTGGCCCAATCAGATCTACCCAAGAGCTCCAAGTGAAACATTTGCATGTGCCTGAAAGACGACGCTGATGCTCTTTCGCAGGCGCCGCGCTGCAGTGTTCTTGTCGCCTGCGAAGGCACCCAGTGATGTTAGCCTATGCCTGATGACTTCGGCGGGTTTCGGAGCATCTCGCATGCCGTGTAGCATTTTGTTTCGGAGCTTCTTTGTCAGAGGTAATATTGGATCTCGGGCAGGATTCCATCATGGCAGAACACCAAGAACTACCCGTAACTCTTATGTATTGACGTTGTATCGTTGTTAAATTAAGAGGGTTGCTATACTGATCTCAGTCGAAGGTTCTGAGGCTGCTCATCTGCTGCTCCTCAAAATTCAGGACCCTAAAGGCTATGACGTGGTATTAATGATCCTGAAGATTAGGATGTAAAGGGTTGTGCTATTGACCTCAAAGCCTCTAAGTTCGTTCGTGGGTCCTAAAGGTTGTAGTGCCCTTTACCCAGATATTGGCTCTGCCCGAAGACTCCCGAAAACCATCAGTAGCCGATCCTTCAAGCAAACTCTGTGTCCCCAACTGTACAAATCATACCTGCACGAGGCCCAAAAATTTGCACATATTACCTACCCAAAGGGTCCA
The DNA here is from genome assembly GCA_905231905.1 of Symbiodinium pilosum. Lineage (NCBI taxonomy): Eukaryota > Dinophyceae > Suessiales > Symbiodiniaceae > Symbiodinium > Symbiodinium pilosum. The sequence goes on from CAJNIZ010044979.1 coordinate 32,256, forward strand.
CGTACCCAATAATTAGGTACTTGGGATTTGGGTAATAGTCATTATAGTACAGGTTTGGGATGAGTATCTGATTATTAGGGACTTGGACCCTGAATCCTAAATTGGGTCCCTAAACCCTAAACCTTAAACCCTAAACCCTATTTGGATCCCTAGGGTCCTGAATATGAAAAGCTCTAACGGTGCGATTCTAAACTCGAAGCCTCATCTCGTAAGTCAACAACAGGTTTTAGGGTTTAGAGTTTGGGGTTTAGGGTTGGCCCTTAAAACCCTTTGATATAGGGTCCCCTATTAAAGCCTTTGAAAAATGTAAATATATAGGGTCCCCTAGTAAAGCCTTTGAAAAATGTTGTAGTAGGGTCCCCTAGTAAAGCCTGTGAAAAATATTACTTTATAGGGCCTTAAAGCCATTGGGGAAAATATTAAATATCCCCGGGGCTTACCCAGACAAGTTAAGTTGTTTGCGGGGCCCTTGATGGTTTAGGCTTTAGGGGTTCAGCGCTGGACACCTTCTGGCCCATTGAAAACGCAAATTCTGGCAAGCTATTACTGGGATCAAGAAGGATCTTCTTATGGAGTGGGAAGTATGACAAAGAACCAAATCTACCCCATCCTTCCAACCGTACATCAGGTAGAATGTGTATGCACATGGGGGGTGCCGACGAGGGGCACCTTCGTGGAGAGTCCCAATGTTAAGGATTCTAGTATTCTGGGGTCTACATTGGGGGCCCCCTTAATTAGTGGCACTGCCATATCACATCAACCTACACAGCAAGTCAAACCACATGCGCAATCATGAGTTTTCTTACTAATCCCTAAGGGTCCAAGTACCTAATAATCATATACTTACCCAAAACCTGTACTATAATTACTACTACCCAAATCCCAAGTACCGGTACATGGACCCTCTGGGAATTAGAACCACATCGACTCCCACACCTGCCATGATATTAAAGAAAAAAAGTGTCCGTTCTCGCGACTCTAATGCCCCACGTGGAGTCCTATATTAGCATAAACTGGGAAGCACACCAAGTTGATAGGTGGAAACCCCGTTCTTTGTCATAGAGGCTTGGTTACCAATCCTCAGAAGTCTACGTAAACCACAATCGCTAAATCGCAAGCAGTCAAATCCCCAGATCCCAAACCCCGTCTACCTTAAACTGCATAATCTCTTTCAAATGATCCCCTACACCCTCACCCTAAACCTTAGGTATCCCAAGCCCTCATCCAAAGCGTTGCGCCATGCAAGCAAACCCAGGCCAAAGCCTTCCCGCGCATCGAAACTAACTTCGTCACCCAGCTTGATAGTTCCCTCGCCTGAGTAGCGTTTTTTCGCGTGTGATTCAGGGTTTAGGGGTTGAACCCAGTAATATCATGTTGCTTATATACAATACTACTACACCCAAAAGAAGGATATAATCTCACGCTACATTGTGGACTTTAGTATCCCCAAACGAAACAGCACTCACCTGAAGAACACACAGTACAGACTTTTGGGGTTTAGGGTTTAGGGTTTGGGCTCTTGGCAAGTTAAAGTGGAGATATAGTTAACGGATCGAAAATTCCAGCGGGAAGAATACGTGTTTCCTTAACCTGCGCTACAATGACGTTATTGGATAAGTTTCACACGGAGTAATGAGCTATCAGCGCAAGAACTGCTAATCTAGCCCGAACGGGTGGATGTGAGTTGGGAAGCAAGAGGAAAAGCTGTTTAGTTACAATCCTAAGCTTAGCCCTAGTGTTTAGATTAGAATAGGATTTTGCTAGCCTCGTTCATCATGCAGTTAGCATGTACATGTAACAGCTGTAGAGAACACTCATGCAGAGCGGGATGAACATTTCTGAGAAGCGGCAGCGTAACAGTGTGCCTGTCACGCAGAATCAGCTTCGGTTAGTTGGTTCTTCTTGGAACTTGCTGGGCGAATACAAGACTTAGCTCAGCAAACTCGGTTTAAGGGTTCAGGGCATGGATCTGACCCTGAATGACAGACAGCTGAACCCCTAGAGATCCCTATAGCCCAAATGTAGGCAGCTTGTACTTCATGGACCTTCGGGCCCAATGTAGGCATTATTTGTAGACTTGAATCCCCAAGGAACGCCTGGAATTGGTCGTAGATCCCTTAACGGAGGTTTTTGAGCAGGAGTTCGTTGAGGCCGTGAAGACTGAAGGACTGGGTTTGAGGCCTGTTCCCTGACCTTTCAACCCCAAAACACGTTAGACCCAACTTAAGCCAGAACATATCTTACCAATTATCTACCTCCACCCTCCACATTCTCCTGCCCAATGCAAAGCACCAACGACGTACCTGAGCCACCCAAGTGACTAGGAGTCAACCAGGTCATCAGCAGCGAAAGCAGGGTGGACTTGCCTGGGACATTCTTGTAATTTTCCTTCAGGGTCAGGGTGTACCTGGACCCTTTTCGCGAATTCCTTCTTTTGGGTACCTAAACCCTAAACCCTAAAGTTAGGAACCTATAATGCAACAAAATCAGCCCAACTAGGAGCTGCTTTATAGGGTACTAGATATGATAAGGTCATACAAGGGTCTATAGGGAGTATGGAGGTTGACCTCAAACTGGGTTGAAACTGTCCCTAAGGGTCCAAGTACCTAATGATCATATACTTACCCAAAATCTGTACTACAATTACTATTACCCAAAACCTAAGTACCTAATTATTAGGTACTTGGACCCTCTGGGTGTGCAACTTAAACTTGGAGGCCTTTTGCTTATGCCTACTCAAATTCTTAGGCTAGAAGCGCAATTTCCATTATCCCCATATAACCCCTATATAACCCCTTGAAAACGACCCCTAAATGTACTATAGTAGTCTCCATTTTGTTGTCCATGATCCCCTATATAACCCCCTATAACCCCCAGCCAGTTTCAGGTCGGAGTCCTTGGGGTTTGGAACCCTTCTGCATCCAAACGATAGGGCGCCCCAGCAGCCGGCACATCAAAGATTCCCCATGTTTCCGTGCTTGCTGTAGGGAAGTTGCGGGGAAAGGAGGTTTGTTTTAGAGTGGTGTGGAAATCCGAAAACTCATTTCGCAAGACCTGAATTGAAATTGCCGTGCCATGCAAAACCACCCCCAAGTACACACCCCTACAAGGGCACAAAGATCTCAAACAACTGGGGACCTAACTGGGAGTTGCCGTGAACATTACCAGTTGCACCCCCTCCCCCAAACCCTAGACCCTAAACCCTTAAACCCCTAAACCCTAAACCTCTAAACCCTAAACCTCTAAACCCTAAACTCCTAAAACCCTAAACCCTAAGCCCCACTTCAGCCTGCTGGTGCTGAACGGTTCAGCCCCTAGGGGGTTAACAGGGCTTCTATAGGGGTCATATAGGGGACAATGGAAAAGAAAATGGAAACTACTCTAGTATATTCGGGGTCCCTTTAGAGGGATTATACAAGGGTTCTATGGGGATTATGGACAGGAAAATGGAAACTGCTATGTAGGGTTTAGGGTTGAGGGCTTCAGGAAACCCGCACAGTGGGGCAAGTCACCACATCCACTGCCACCGACCAAGGCGACGAAGCTTCCAGCAGGAACTATCAGCGAGACGTCCGAGATGGCAAACCTTACAGCTTGAGGCTCAAACCCTAAATCCTATGTAAACCCTACCTGCAGCCCTATCACCTACAGCTTTTTAGTACTAACCCCCTCAATTAGTAGGTATAACCCATAAAACAGTAGGTAATTGGCATTGCAGGTAAACCCTAAACGAAAAAATTAGGTGCACGTCCCTGCCTAGACCCTCTTGCCAGCTTCATTTTTCGGGATGCCTAATTTTGTGCATACCCAGAGGATCCATGTACCCAATAATTAGGTACTTGGGATTTGGGTAATAGTAATTAAAGTACAGGTTTGGGGTAAGTATCTGATTATTAGGGACTTGGACCCTTAGGGAAAGGAATTTCGTGCCACGGAGTTCCGTGCGCTAAGATAGGCGCAGCGTATGAGGGCTCCAAGCAGGAGAGTTCACTTTATTCAGATGAAAGGTTTTTATTGGTTTGTTTCTAGATCTATCTGACCTACAACCCAGGAGCTTGCTAGAAAGCTAGCTGGGCTTCTGGAGCTGTGAGGAGCTTCAGATTTAGGAAATCAGGGTTAGCTTCTGCTGAGGGTTTTGAATCAAGGGTTTGCTTATCGGCTGGGTTTGGAATTGGGAACCAGGTATACACGGCGATGTCAAGATGCTTGGAGAGAATGGTGGCCTGATGAGCCTGATGCCTCCAAAATCTCTCAGGGCGTACTAGAGTTGCAGGGTCTGGGAGGCTCGTACGGCTCTTACCCCATCAACCCTGATTCAACCTTAAACTCTAAATCTCAAACCCAAAGACCGCAGATCCTCAAGCTACGCGTTTAGGCTTTAAAGTTTAGATGCCCTACCTTCTTAAGGATATACCATACAAACAAGGAGGACAAAACTACGAAAAGGAAGGGCATCCAGGGTCTTGGTAATCCCTACTCCTGAACCTTTAAAGGGGATATCGGGGTAAATAGGGTTTAGGGTTCAGGGTTTAGGATTTAGGGTTTAGGGTCCATGTACCTAATAATCAGGTACTTGGGTTTTGGGTAATAGTATTGTAGTACAGGTTTTGGGTAAGTAAATGATTATTCGGTACTTGGACCCTTAGGGGAAGCGCCTGAACCAAAAAATACCAGTTCTTTCGCAGCAGCTCGCTGCGCTCCGGGTATCGAAATGATAGATGACCTGAGCTGGCTGTCGGTTTAGGGCTTAGGGTTTAAGGGCTTAGGGTTCTCGACAAGGGATATTCAGGGTTAGGGGTTTAGGGCCTAGGTGTTTCTAAGGGTCCATCGTTTCAATAAACACATACATTCCAAATCCCTGCACTGCATTTGCCAGTACCGTAATACCAAGTACCTAGCACTTCAGAATTTTTAGGGATCATACTATCATATTGGGCGCAGGTCTTAGGGGGTCCAGCTTTGGGCTTTGGATTTGTAAGGACTGTTCAAGGCTGTACATACATGTTCTAGGTGTTATTTAGAGCTATAGGGTTTCTATTAGGGTTTAAAGGGGTCGCAAGGAATTCCATGCTTAATTATCTTCTGGGGGGCATTTAAAGCTGCATTGTGCGCACCCTCACCTTTATTGTACAGGGGTTTTACAAAGCTGCATGGAGTTCTCTATGATTTTAAGACGGGCTCCATAGGAGTTATATTATGAAGGGGAGGATGTCCTCCGCGTTCTATAAGGCTTCATTGGGGTTCCGTACGCACTGGGAGGCTTGACGGGTGATGGGCCCGCTATTCAGGAGGATTCTCTGGTGGTTGTACAGGGTTTCAGGAGGGGATCTATTTTCTCAGGGTTATAGCAGGCTGTATGGAAAACGTATCGGTGGTTTGAGGAGGCATTGTAGGGATTGTGCATTGTGTCGAAGGTAAACTAGGGTGTAGTCTTTTTTGAGATACTAGAGGGGATACATGAAGCTTTGTTGGCCTCTTTATATGCACTACATACGGGTTATGTTGGAATGTACAAAGGTATTCAAGGGCAAGGATGAGGCTCTAGGGTTTGATCTCCAAAACGCGTGCTGTAACCACTACTGCCCTTTAAAGAAGGGCCATCAGAAGTTCGAATTTTTTTGAGAGGCTAAAACATTCTTCATTTTCTTGTGTTTGGAGAACATGGACCCTTCGTCCAAACATTTGCACAGCCGGAACCTTTTCTAAAACCTCAACTCCAAATCTCAACTGAACCCAAACCCTAAACCCCCCCCAACCCTACAAACCTACAACATGGGGCTGGGCTTGCTTGGAGCCCCCGATGGAACTAGCCGAGTCAACATCTCCTTAAGCCCAAGCTATGCCTCGTCCCCTATATTACCCCCACCCAGACCCCAAAAGGATCTGAAAATTAGATTCCCTAGAGCCGTATGGAAAATTATATACGCCTCATTTTTTGGTCTACATGAGGGATCTATTTCTTAGATCGTCGCAGGGGTCTGGGTGCCCACCCACCCCCCTGATAATACCCTGCCAATCTAGTATCATTATGGGTGTAGGGTTTCGGGAGAAACTGTTATATATTAGATGGACTATATCACTGAGGGAATGGGGAGTAATCCCAGGCCGCCACTGACTGTGAGATCACCATACTGCATCGGCGAGATTTGCCTCTGTGCGCTGAATGGTTGAGGGGTTTGGCTTGGGGCTTGAGGTAAGCAGGATGATCGGGATGCTGCTGCAAGAGTATGTTTGCACCTTCAAGGTCGCGTATCATGGTGGCGACAAGAGTGATAACGATAATACGAATAACGAATCCCGAGCAGAAAACAGAAGCAGTCTTAGTTGTACTACTCGTAGTACGAAGAACGATCAGAGTGACAATAACAATAACCGTAGCACTGCTTTATCGGCTACAACAATTATGTAGTAGCAGAAGCAGTGAGAAGAGAAGTAGTAGCACTAAAAGTAGTACTAGCAATCTAAAATAGAAGCTCCAACATGGTCCTCATAACAAAATGTCTATATAGAAGCATATGAGCTATAGTCCAAACTCCAAGTATCCCTATTAATAACCCCTGTAGTGGTCCCTTATATAATCCCCTATATAAACCCCTTTAAGGAGTTTAGACTATAGCTCATATACACACATAGGAAAAAGTCAGGTTAAGCCGTTAGGGGATTCTCGCGCAAACTTGAATGGAAACTCAAGAAGGATCCCAACAAAGACTCCTGTCCTGATATGTAAATGAACATTTTGGGCTGTCCGTCGTGTCTTTGGGAGGAGTAGCCGTGTAGCAGGTAGAGCGACCTATTTCCTGCAACAACAAAGCTCCAAGTACCCAATGTCATGCACTCCTCCAAAGGTATTCAAATCCCCACTTCTCGATGATAGGGTACATGGTCACTACACCTTTATACTCCTGTGTTTCCCCATTTAATCTACGCTCGTATATCTCTTTAACGGGACTCCGTGATTTCTGGCATCCGTGGACCCTAGGAGCCGTGCAACCAGATCCTAGATCCTAAGCCCTAGACCCTAAATCCTGAACCGGTTGTGCTAGCTCTGAAGGTTTTACGATACATGGTTCATACGGGGTTATAAAAGGATACATGGGGTCCCTTTGAAGGAGTTTTGAGGGATTGCGTATTCGTGTAGGGGCATGGGGCTGAGGGCTTATGGTTTTGGGTTCGCTACAGGGTTTATGCTTTCGGTTTAGGGCGTTGGTTAGGGCTTAGGGCTTATGATTTGGGATCAGGGGTTGTGCTTTCTTTTTTGTCCGGGTGCAGGGCTAAAGGGTTAGCTTTGTCATGTGCGAGTTTGCAGGAGAATTATTGATTCGATCTCACTTCAGGTGTTGGCAACAGCAACTGTAGTACAAGTTTTGGGAAAGGACATGCATTGAAGTTGCCATAAATAGGGGACGCCAACATAGACCACAAAGTGCTAGGTCCGTGATCATTGGGAGCCCCCACATGGCAACCCTATCTTGAGAAACACCCACATATCGGCTTTTTGGATCCAAAGGGCTGAGCTGTTTGCTTCTTTGGTGTGCCGTACATGGGTTTAGCAGGGTGCTGTAAGAATTCTAAGGGGGGGTTCCCTTTAAGGCTGATATTGGGAACTGCCCAAATGTGTCCGCCCTGAGGCGCTGGCCTATCCCAGCCAGCATGGACAAGCGGTGTCTCGACACCATTCCTTGGTACAGGGCTTGGGCTTCGGGGTTGAAAGTTGAGGGTTTTGCGTTGGGTGGGGCGCGGGTAGATCAGCAAGGGCACCAGGGTCATGGTGGTGGGGTGATGCAGAGTCTGCTATTCACAGCATGTATGGGCCATCCCTCAAGGTTCGGAGTACAAATGATGGTACGGCACCTAGCACCTAGTTTTTCGGCGGGCTCAAATTCCGGAAACCACACGTACAATATTGAAACCAGGCTAAACGAAGCACGCGCCTTCCCTATGCGGACAGAAATCATATCCGGCGCGTACACCTACATGTCGTCTTTAAACATGCGGTCGGTTGTTGGATACCCTTTCTAGCATGGCATCCGCTACAGAGTTCGAGTACAAAAACGGACCCTGGTTTGAACATTAGACATGCTTCCTGCTCCAGCTCGATTTTGAGATTTGAGGGCATTGGGCTTACGTGAGCTATAGTCTCAACTCCTAGTATCCTCCTTCATGACCCCAATAGTAGCCCCGAAAATAATCCCCCACCTAACTCTCCTTGAAGGACTTCAGACCCTAAATAAAGAGGGTCATGTAACCTATATAACTCCACCTTTAAGGAGTTTAGACCCTACACCCTATAGAATCCTTTACAGAGCCCCGCTTTAAGGAGTTTAGACTATAGCTCACCTGGCTCCTCTGTAAGCCCAAGTCAACTTCAAACCCTGCCCACCTGGTGCTTGGTATAGGGGGGGAGGGCAGGGATCCTACAGTACCTGCGTACTCCCTCGGGGTTATAAAGGGGTTATATGGGGCTATATAGGGGTTATATAGGGTTATATCCCAATGCTTCTGTACCAGGGGGACAGTGACTCCCTTGCATCCGCCTTGAATCTAAGCCCAACTCGAGCATAGTCTGTATAATGATTCCAATAAGAGCTAGCTTAGGCTGTCAGCGTCTAGGGGTTAGGGGGTCTCCCCAAAGGCATGCAGGTACTCCAGCATCCCAAATGTCCAAGAAGCTGCATTCAATAACTGGGTTCCCCAGTAACCCTTTCAAAAAATAAGGGTGCCTTTTTGTTCCCTACTGTTCAGCTTTGATAAGGAGAAACCAAAATAGAAAGGGGAAAAGGGTACTACTGGCGTACCTGCATGAAAGTCTATCATCCTCATCCCGCCCACCTGGGTTGTTCTCGAGGAACTTGAATTCACTTGCCATGATTAGCAGGACATATTTACAATACATCCATCTCATGGTAATTTACTTGAGGTTACTCAACAGCAACCCAGACGTAGGTCACTCCCACCTACCTGCTCTTGGGGGGATTACAAGGATGTTTAGGGATTTAGGGTTTGGGATGTTTAGGGGTTTAGGGTTTGGGATGTTGAGGGGTTTAGGGTTTGGGATGTTGAGGGGTTTTGGGCTTAGGGTGTGGAATGTTTGGGGGTTTAGGACCTTCTTCTTATCCAGGGCTCACTTCCTGCGGAACCTTCCAAAGAAGTGCAAGTCTCCTAAAGGGTGGCTCCCTAAGAGATATACAGGGATCGCAAGAGGGTTCTGGGATCTCTATTAGGGATTCTCAAAGCCTGGCCTGTTGAATCCCGGAGCCTAATTCCTGAACTTGAATACTCAAGATTGAGGTCCCCAGATGAAAGCAATGCATTTCAATCCTGCAAAAGCAAGGGCACCTGAGTGGGTATCCTTGGTACAGTCTACTAGAAAACTTAGGATTGTAGCCGCCGCGTCTTGAAAAACCTTGAACTTGAACGCTAACGACAAAAAAGCAGTACTGGTAGCAGCACTGGCGCACTGCAATGGTCACAGTACTGACAGTAACTACATCCCAGAGGGTCCATGTACCCAATAATTAGGTATTTAGGATTTGGGTAATTGTAATTATAGTACAGGTTTTGGGTAAGTATATGGTTATTAGGTTTTTGGACCCTTAATCCTAAACCCTAAACCCTACATATCCCCTTTAAAGGGGCCTAATTATTTGGTACTGGGACCCTTAGGGCATTAATGACAGTAATAAGAGTACAAGCACCGGATCCCAAGCAGAAGGCCTGCACACCTTGGCCCAGCGAAGGCTGTAAACAATACTTGGAGAGTCAGGAGGACTTAGCAACTGGGTGAATAATGGGGATAATCGGGGTTACTATTTGGGTTATAGGGGTCATTAACCTACTTACTGAGTCCCCCTGACCCTCCAAGTACCTTCTTTGGGCCATCTGAGCTGTAGTCAAAACTCCTAGTATCCCCCTTAGTAACCCCTATAGACGTTCCCTACAGAATCCCCTCTATAAATTTCTTTGAGGGGTTATTGTTTGGGCAATCGGGATCCCCAGGGTTGTGTAAGCACCTTAAACCCTGAATCCTTCTGCTACTGTAAGCCCTAAACTTAGGGGGACCAGGAAGCATTTTAACCCAAGCATTTAAATATTGAGGTAAATGTTCTTATTGCAAAGAAGTTAAATGCCTATAGTTAAATGCTTCCTAGGGTTCCTGATAAACCCTATATCGAACAATCCTATGTGCAGGCCCAAGTCGTTGCAAAAACGACGGTGTCCTTCTGCAGTGGGAGCGCTTCCTGTGATTTCGGCTCGGTCTTCTCTTGGCATTTGAGGTTTAGGCCTTGGGGCTTAGGGCGAAATCCATCAAGGAGGGTACGGGAGCTCATGTATGCCCTTAAAGACTTTCTAGCCCAGACCCCTGATCAATAAACCCTCTCCCCTTAATAGAGATTATAATAGGGATCCTAATATTAAGGCCCTTAAAAGGAGGTGGTTTATTAATCATGGGTCTACATTACAACGCAGAAAATCACAATTTCCGCTCCCCAAATCCCACTTCTGACTAGCCATGAACTTCCAAAATGAGGAGCTTCCAAAGAAATCAGAAACTGTGGTCACAGCACAATACCCAAAATACTCTGACGTCTCTCTCCTCCTCTCTGGGTGCAGTTTGTGGCTTTTGCTGGGCATTAACACGGATGATAAGCGATCTTCCAGAAGGCTTATGAGGAATCTATGAAAAATAAGTCAGCCATGTGTAAATTGATCTGGCGTGGGGATGGCCTAAGCGAGCTCATACCGATGGAGGGTTTAGGGTTTAGGGAATCATTTACAAATGCGTGCAGATGGACATGGCCTGCCCGCGTTCTTAAGGAGTGCCTGCGGGCTCTTGGTGGGAAGTTGGGGACAGGGTTTAGGGTTTGGGTCCCGGTCACAAGGATCGGGCTCCAAACTGACCCATCCCCGAGTTTCATGGAGATCTTGTAAACGGAGTCAAATGCCCAAAGTGACGGTCACTAAGGTGTCACCTCCCAGGAACCCCATCCAGAGCGCCCCTACCCAATATAGCAGCCTGTGACAAATTAGTTTTAAGGACTAGATACAATTTTGATCTTAATCTTGTTCTAGCTGTTACTGGGTGGGGGTACACCCTACAGTTACAGTCCCCCTTTGAGTAGATAGAATATGGCTTTGGGTACACTATAATAAGATCCCCATATACCCCATATTCGATCTACTTCAGGGGGACTATAACCCAACCCCGAGACTGTTGGCACTTTTTGAGGTCCGCAAACGATCGCAGCCATGGAGATCCTGTGGTCTCCTACCCCAGACCCCTGATTAATAAAACCCCCTCCCCTTAATAGGGATTCTGATAGGGATCCTGATGTTTAGGCCCTTAAAACGAGGGGATCGGGATTGGGTCTACATTACCCTGGTATCGTACCAGGGGGGACGCAGTTTAGGGTTTAGGGTCCGGGGTTTGGTGCATACATCACCGTGAACTTTTTATACATTTTGTAAATCCTTCAACCCCGATATATTCTCCCATATGTTGTAAATTAATATGTCTCTACATACCCCTTTATGACCAGTCTCAACGCCTATACGGCCCGTTCGCCCCATCGGAACAATTGCAAAGCCCACTGCACCCACTCAAGGCTGTTGGATATCAATCCCACCCTAAACCCTAAACCTAAATCCTAAACCCTAATCCTGAACCCAAACCTTGCCTGGTCCAGGAATTCATCTATTCGCTGCGCGGAGCCCGCGCAACTGACCTGTGTTTGATTTTGGGTGTAGGGCTTTGGGTTTAGGATTTAGGGACTAAATATTTAGAATCTACGTCAGGATTCCATGGTCTAGGATTCACCATAGAAGGTTTTTGGTTTAAGCTCATTACCCAGGGCTTTGGGAGACGGGCTGCAGGCTGAGTGTGCGAGGAGCTGAGCGTGGAAGGCCTGCAGTTGAAGCTTTCTTCGGAGTTTCAGCACAGACAACCTGGGTTTAGGGTTTAGGGTCCCAACAAAATCCTAGACCCCAGCGGCGCTTCTGGTGGCTCGTACCAAACATATGACCACATGATCAGGACCCGAAACCGCAGTCACCATTTCTATTTAGGAATTCCTAGGTGTGTGTGGCTGGGCATCGACCTCTTAGCGGACATAGGAAAGCTTACTGTACTCACCCCCAAAATCTAACCCCCAAACCCTGAGACATGATTTATACCCAAATTTGCATTTTTAAGCTCTCTGAATGGTTCCTTGGAGCTGAATACTGAAGAGGAGTTTCTGGAAAGAGCTCCATATGATCCCTTCCATGGGAACCCTGACGCGCTTGTAATCCACTATGTACCCATAACTCCTTAAAACCAACGCATAGCCTGAGTCTGTGGAGCTTGCCGTCAGTGTTGAAAACTGCGGAATCTTATTCAAAATTGGGGTGCGCTGAGGGATCCTAGAGACACGAAGGGAATATTATGGTGATTGTTTGGTTCACTCTTGCTTGGAGTTGGTAGGAAATAAGGGAGTATATTATATGAGGATTATATACTCCCTTGTTACCTACCAAGCACCAGTAAGCTTGAGCATACTTCAGGGACATACTTGGCAAACTCCCACCAACGAAAGGAATGTCGCAAGCCGCGCATGACGCCAAGGTGCTGCTACCCGGTAGAAGCTGCCAAGACCTCAAGTCACAAAGGTCGGTGTGATTTAGATATGTACAAACTTTACACCCTAAACCACACGTAACATGGACGAAATGACACCTGAAGAGGGAAGTGGGTCCCATGTAGGTTTTGGGGCGAATTTGGTGACTACTACGGTTGAGGGTTTAAGGTTTGGGGTTTAGTTGCTTATAAAAACTTAAGTAAGGTTAGGATAACATGGGTATATCGTTAATGATAGGGTTTCCTTGTTTTAGCATTCTAGAAAGAATTCCTTAACAGCAACCTTGTATAGAAGGGTTCTAGAAGGCACATCTGAGGATTGCTAGGGTAATGGGATAAGGGGTCCTTTCTAGTCCTTCTAAGAGCTCGTGGCAGACAAGGAAGGTTTAGGGTTTAGGATTCAGAGTTCAGGGTTAAGGAAGCCTCCATGGCGGTCATCTGGGAATCGTAGATGACGGGGATGATATCCGGCCTGAATAGGAACCCTACACCCTAAACCCTAAACCCTAAATAGTAGTTTCCATTTTCTTTTCCATTATCCTTATAAAACCCCTATATAACCCCTTTAAAAGGACCTATATTCTATCTACTTAAGGGGGACCCTACACCCTAAACCCTGACAGCAGGATCTTCCTCACGTCGCACGTCCTTTGAATGAAGTTGGCTTCTGGCCATGCCTTCTTTAGGGTTTAGGGTTTAGGGCTTTGGATTTAGGGTTTAGGGTTTAGGGTTTTGGGTTTAGGGTTGAGGGTTTAGGGTCTAGGGCTTAGGACCCTAAACCCTAAACCCAACTACCTTGCGGCTTCACCAGGTCAAGTCAGGGATGAACTTCCCTGCGCTTTAAAACAAAACTTATTCCATGGAACCTGAGTCAAAAGGGATTCTTATGCCAGTTCTAGTCCAGTATAGCTCATGGCCTACAACCTGAGTTCACATCCACAAATATCCCGTATCGACAATTCCAATACTTCCCACAGGTTTCTGTGCTTTGTTCAGAGGGGAAAAGCCTACACCCATCAGGGAACCCTAGATCCTCAACAAGCCAACGAGACGCTTGAATCCACATAGCAGCCCCAGGGTTCAACTAACCAATGATTGAGCAACTATCATTGTGGTAATCCCAGTGGCTGTTCAGGATTGCAGAAGCCTACCAATACTGGGTGATCCTGGATAATGTAAACCGATGATGAATAAATCCCTCCCCATAATCGGGAACATAGTAAGGAACCGAATATCAAGGCCCTTTAAGGGAGGGGGTTTACTCATCAGGGGTCTACACTACACAGTATGACCTGTGATCTACTCGGCCTCGGCTCCAGCCTTTTCCAGAACTCTCAAAATCAATTCCCCCCCCTTAACAAGTGCGATTTGTTTTTCTATCTTTTGCGCAGCTCTTGCGGACAACTATCTGGTCGACTGAATGATTACAGTTCGTTTCTGTTCTGAAGGGGGAAGGATCAAGCATGAGAAAATCAAGCCACCTGATTGGCATCAGCTCATTACTCGGGTCCCATGACTATGTTCTGCCCATTGAACACTCCTAGACTATGCCTTTCTGGCCACTCCCTTACTGTAGATGTGGACAACCTTGCATCACCCAGGGCCCTTAAACTACCCTAAATCCCAACCCCCAAACCCCAGAACCCTAAACCCTGAAAACCTAGTACATCCTAAATCCAAATCCTAAATCCCAAGCCCTAAAAGCTGAACCCTGAACCCTGAAACCCCAAACCTGGAACAATGAAACCCCAGTACATCTCATGTCCAAATCCTAAATCCTAAGCCCTAAATCCTGAACCCTAAACCCTGAAATGTCAAATCCTATGCCCTGAAACACATCAAAACGCTAAATCCTAAGCACTAAATATTGAACCCTAAATCCTGAAACTCTAAACCCTGAAACCTCAACATTCGTCTCCATTTTCTTCTCCATTATCCCTATATTTTCCCTGTTTAACCTTGTATACCCCTAAGCCCTTAACCCAATCCCTAGCTTTATCCCAATAATAAGTACCCTTCTGCCCAGGGCGCTGATGCTCGGAGCACCGAGGGAGCTCAGAAGCGAGACAAAGCCAGTGAATTCTGCCACTGAGATGCCACCCTTGACCTTGGGTTTAGGGTTTAGGGTTTGGGGTTTAGGGTTCAGGATTTAGGGTTTAGGGTTTAGGGTTTAGGGTTTAGGGTTTGGGGTTTGGGGTTTAAGGTATATGGTGAG
>CAJNIZ010044980.1:0-10813 GCA_905231905.1 Symbiodinium pilosum
TATATATATATATCGGGTTCAGGGTCTAGGTCTACAGGATTTCGAAGGTTTCTAGGGTGTTTAGGTTTTAGGGCCCACACTACCACGTAGCGTTGGTTGTATTTATTGCAAAACACAGTACATGTTCAGCTGTTTTGCAGATTCAGTGTCTGCGATTGTTTGCCCTAACCCCTAAACCCTGAAGTCTAGACTCTAAATCCTAAACCCTTACACCCTTGACGGTTCAGACTTCTTGTCGGATCTTGAGCCTTGGTTGTTCAACATCTAGGCCGACAAAAATGAACACGTAACCCGTGATCTTAAACCTGAACCCCTAAGACCAGACCATGAACCATAAACTTTCTTTGAAACCTATGAATAACGATCCTAGGGATCCAAAAAGCCCAATGCAGGTAATGTTTACAGACTTTAGGGCTCAATGCAAGTACTATTTGTATACTTGGATCCCTAGGGCTTGCTTTGAAACCTAATAACAACGGGTTAAGGGTTTAGGGCGCGCTCTGTATCTCAAATTCGCATCAAAACCTGGTTGACCAAGATTTGGGGCCTCTATCTAGGGTCCTTGGCCACTTACGCCGCAAAAGATGGACTCCCAAGTCCCAACTCTAAATCATGAACGCACAGCCTTTCTAAGTCAAACAAATGGACACACACGAGCTTTGGGAATGCGAGTTTATGGCCCCAGATTGAGCACTCCAACACCTAAACCCTCTATACACCTCTCTGATACCCCTATATAATCCTGATAGGGCTAAACCCTCCACCCTAAACCCCGTACACCTAAACCCTAAACCTAAACCCTTATAAACGCTTAAACCCTAAACCTAAACCCTAAACGCTTAAACCCTAAACCCGGAACCCTAAACCGTAAACCCTAAACCCTTAACCCTTCAGGGAGACAGGGAGGAGGCCTCGTTAGGAGCTTTCTGCGTGGCGGGCTTGGCTTCCTCGCAAGGCTGCGGTACCGGTTGCGGCGGCCTGGGCGAGCTAATAGTAATTATAGTAGTAATAGCAAAAAGATACTTTAGAATAGTAATGAAAGTAATAATAGGAATAGTATAGTATTAGTAGGTCGACTGGCCCAAATGGCAGGGTCCCTTTAGAGGGGTTATAGGGGGATGTATAGGGTTATTAGATGACTATCTAGGGCTATAAGGGACCCAAATAATAGGGTTTTAGGGCACCAATACCATTAGTGATATAGTAGTTGGGCCCTAAAACCCTATTATTTGGGTGCTTCGACCCTTACAGAATGGCAACAGTACTAGAGGTTTAGGGTTCAGTGACCAGGGTTTAGTACTAGTAACAGTATAGCATGAATGGTAATAGAAACAATATTTACAGTAACCCTAAGGGTCCAACTGCCTAATAATCAAAGACTTGCCCAAACCCTGTACTATAATCACTCTTACTCAAAACCGAAGTACCTTATTATTGGGTTCTTGGACCCTAAACCCTGAACCCTATACATACCTATAGATCCCTAGATACCCCTTTTGAAGGGGACCAAATTTTTGGGTACTTTTGCCCTCTGGACAATATTGGCTACTTGAGCCCTCTCAGCAAGCTGCAGCTGCTTTGTCTCGTTGTCCTCCTTCGGCAGAATGGGCTCCTGCGGAAGCTATCTTGCGCGTAGAACATGTAAAAGAGGATTTTAAGGGGAGGTTCTAGGGACATACAGAGATGTAAAGGGTTTAGGGCCAGTTGAGGGTATACACCCTCCCCCCAACCAACATGGCATCCCAAAAAGGGCCATTCAAAGACCACTGTCCCTGCACACGCAGACCATACAAGCTTTCAAGGTTGTTTCCCAAAGGGTCCATTTAGCTACATAGAAAATACTTTGGCCTTAAGGTAATTATGTGGGAACCCCTAGCATATCATATATAACTACATGAGTTATAGTCTAAACTCCTGGTATCCCCCTAATAACCCTTATAGTAGTCTCCTATATAATCCCCTATATAACCCCCTTTAAGGAGTTTAGACTGTAGCTCACATGGGCCTTTGGGTTTGGGGGCTGAGTAGTCCTTGGGGAGCGGAGCTTAGCTGTTGGTCGGTTCAGGGTTGAGGGCGTCGGCACTGTACAAGTTTCCGGCTTCTGGATGGGTTGCACGGGAGTTTCCCAAAATTGGGGTAGCTTATGGGGGGCCCCTGAAGTACGGATAATAGTATTTTGGGTCTGTATTTTGGAGGCTACATTGGGGTACCCTAATGTTTCGGGAAACTATCACATACAAAGATAAACGCATGGGCTCAGGGTGGAGCCTGTGAGGCAGCGGGCATCGCCAGATTTGGCGTGTTAACTTCCGGGCCCGGAGCTAAAGGCTCAATTTGCAAGACGTAGGGTTGCAGGCTTCCGGCTCCAAACAGCTGCTAGGAAGGCCGGATATGGATAAAATGAAACAAACCTCCAGTATTTCATTCCCGCTCTCCCAATAACAGGGTATTCTGTTTGAATGCCGGCAGTACTGTGCTGACAGCTCCTGTCGGCATTCTGAAGAGGATACACGGGAACATCATGATCCCCCCAGCTTCCTGTTTTACGAGTATGCCCCCATACAGCATCGCATACCACAAGGGAATCACCTAACATTGGGGGGAGGGGGGTGCTGAATGTTCGAGGAAAGGATGATTATATTCAATCCTGATTACATGGGCTCACAAGGGGGACCAATGCATGAACATCCTTGCATTGTACAACGACCCCTCGGGCTATTCACAGTGAAGCCCCAAGCACTGTCTGTACAACCCCGCATACCCCTGAACCTAAACACTACACGCGACGCCCTCAACCCTACGCCAATGCATACTTCTAGCCCCTAAGCCCGAAAGACTAAGCCCATTAAACCTTATAAGGCCTAAATCCTATGAAGCCTGAACCCTAAACCTTACTCATGGGATCCGTCGGGAGACTCATCGATAACTCCTCCTGCGACTCGGGTGGCCCACTGAGGAGCAAAATCTCATCCTTCACCATTCGTTCAAATGTATGTAGAGTTTATCTTGGGGGTGTGGAGTTTATAGAACGTAGAGCTGTCATATAGCGCTTATGAGGTTGGAGTAGGTGTTTGGTTCACACAGGGCCTATGATGCCTCTGGGGTTTAATTATAAGGTTTCAAAAAGCTTTTGAATGGGTTGTCAGGCAGTTCGGTCGGGGTTTGGGTTCGAGGATCGGTCGAAAGGTCTTGAATTCGCGGCTTCAGGCGTTAGCCGTGTCACACGCAGGATGTAGTTATACGTTCCTAAATCTACTTCCTTGGGTCAAAATATTAAGATTAGGGGAGTGAGGCCCAAGATTGGATGAGCACGATCTGCGCTTTAGGCTCCTAGGGCTTTCGGTCGTGCTTTCAAGAGAGTAATTATACGTAAATGTTGGACAGGGAATGGCAAGCAGTTGTAGTTACGGTTGCAAGAATAGGGGTTGGCGTCACCCCAAGCACTGCTGTACTGGACTTCACAGAACTTGAGATGTGAGCCGCTGTTCGGTCCGCTGAACCTCCACGTTTCGGTAGTTTCCCGAAAGAGGGAACCCCAACATACATCCCGATTGCACTTCAGTCCTCAGTATAGGGATCCCCCAAAACGACTCCCGGTTTCATAGCAGTTTCCATTATCCCCATATAGCCCCAATATACTATGGCAGTTTCAATTTTATTTCCCAGTACTACTATAGCCCCAATGTACTATAGTAGTTTGCATTTTCTTTTCCAATATCCCCATATGGCCCCAATATACTGTATTAGTTTCCCAGTCTATTTTCCGTGATCCCCATATCGCCCCAATATACTTTAGGTGGACCCCCCAGTAATAGTGACTATAAGGGATAATAAGGATTATATTAAGGTCCTTTTATATTCCTATTATGCCACTGTTGCAGGGTGTGGGGTCCTCCTAAAATATACTATAGTAGTTTCCATTCTATGCTCCATCATCCCAATATACCCACCTGTAGGCTTTCATCACTTCAAGCTTGAGGCTCTGAGCCTTGTAGCAAGTATATTCCCGCTGAAGTAGATACAATATAGGGTATATGGGGATCTCATTATAATATACCCAAAGTAAGGGGGACTACAAAATGACATGTTACCATGTGAAAAGACCTTTCCATTGACTTCAAAAATTGCGAAACTCAACATCTGAAGCTCTCACTCGTAAAGTTAACCGACAGGTACAGGCTTCAAACTCTAAACCCTAAACCCACAACCCAATAAACCCTTAACCCTAAACCTCAAAACCCAAAGCCCGGTCCCCTGCATAAGACATCAAACCCTTCAACCCCAAACCCTTGATTGCGAAACACCACCTCTCAAGCCTCAAGCCCAAACCCTGTGGGTTTGGGGTTTCGGGTTTTGATTTTAGGGTTTAGGGTTTCAGGGTATTGGGATTCGGGGCTATAAGCCCTCAAGTCTTGAGTGAACTGTGAACCTATAGCGGTTTTCCATGTTTTTTGTCGATTCATTCAGTCCCTACTGACAGCCAGCAAGTTAGCGTCAGACCTTGGATTCCAACCCTATGAACCCCAGTTGTGCTTTCATTTTCAATTTGGCTTGCCATTATGCATTTCATTCCGTACTCGCAACCAGCAAGCTTACATCTAGTAGTTTCCATCCACGTTTCCGTATCGTATAGCCAGGTAAATGCCGCTACATGGAAGGGTGTTGGAATTCTGGTTTGTTGTATTCCCGGTAGAATATGGCCCCTCCCCTCAACCTGGAAACACTTAACCAGTAGCTTACATATCTCTGTTTCATTACCATCCATCTGGGTGGTTGTCAAAATTATGGTCCCCTTTTGGATACCCTAAATATTAGGTGCCGTACTATAATAGGGACCTAAAAAGGGACCATAATTTTGACCACCACCCAATCTAGTATCCCCCACAATATGGCAGAAGACTAACGTTCCGCCGCGCAGTTCAGTCGCAGCCGGAGAAGTCTGAATATTTGATGGCCTGTATTTTGGGGTTTGGGGTTTTAGGGTTTAGGGTTTAGGGTTTTTAACATTGAAATCCTGAAGCAGCCAGGGTGTTTTTTTTGCAGCCAGGGCTGTGGAGAAACCATACTTCAGCTGCGGACATATTCCTTGCTTCTAGAATTCCTCCTGCATAGGCGCCCAAATCGTTTGTAGGAGGTGCACTGGCCCATCCACTGTTGCTTTCCCTAAGGCTCCAAGGACCCAGGGCCCAAATCCCATTAATAGTATTGTATGTGGGCTCTAAAACCCTGTTATTTGGGTTCTTGGGCCCTTAGGCCAAAATCTTGTTGGAGTTTGCTACTCCAAGATGCGAAAAGGCTAACACGTCTTCCATGTTTGCGCTGAACACGACGTAATTACCCCCCTGTGCCCCCGCCGTGCGGCAGGGCAATTTCTACATCCCCACGGAAGAAACCCGCGTTTTGAGCCGCGCATGAACATGCTTCTGGGCTGCCATGCATGCTGCGCGATGCACATTTATAGGCCGGCGGGAGGAACAACCTGCACTTAAAAGCCTGAACCAAATACTCAATGTACATAGCTCTATCCCCCAAACCCTGAACCCTATCCCCTAAACCCTAAAGACCCTACCCTTCCGAAGCCACAGCCCCTGCCCAGAAGTGGCGCCTTTACCATCTCGCCCGGGGACGCAGCAGCCGCGGTCGACTTGGGACGGGACCTGAAGGGACTGAGCCCAACAAAAAAGGTAGGTTGCATAGGGGTTATACAGGGGTTATATAGGGGTTTAAGGGTTTAGGGCTTAGGGGTTTAGGGTTTAGCGTTTAGGGGTTTAGGGGTTTCAGGGTTTAGGGGTTTAGGGTTAGGGGTTTAGGGTTTACGGTTTAGGGGTTTAGGGTTTGGGGGTCATATGAGCTACAGTCTTATATAGGGATTTCTTAGGTGGACCCTCCACCCAGTAATAGTGACTGCAAGGCATAATGGTAATCATTTTAGGGTCCTCTTATAGTCCTATTATACCACTATTACAGGGTGGGGGGTCCTCCTAAGGGATTTTGTAGGAGTATTGGGGGTCATATAAGGATCCTGTAGAGCTCTGATGGGGGCCTTATGGGGCTATGTAAGGATCACATTGCGACTACATAGGATTGGTAAAGGGGTTAGTATGGAGATTGCAGATCGTTTTCTTCTGAAGAGTTTAGGGCTCAAAAACTAATCTACATGTAAAAGGCTCAAGGCCTCTGAGCCAGGCAGGTGAATAGCATTCAATGACAGCTCTGCATAGCCTGGATACGGACTGAATTGCTTCAGAGATTTTCCGCCATGGAGAATTATTTCAAAAAAACAATGACAATGACATGGATACAGGAAAGTCAGAGGGACTTAAGGTTGAGGGGTGGGGTAGGTGTATCGTGAAACACTAGTGCTATCAGGGGCGTGCCGAGACTTAAGTAGGGTTCAGGGTGTAGACCCAACCCAGAACCCTAGTCCTCCTGAAGCCCAACAAAGCCCTGAGTGCAAATTGTCGTTCAAGGTTAGGGTTTAGGGTTTAGAGTTCGGGTATGGTGGAAAAGCACCCTGGCCCGTGCCATAGGGCTTTCATAGCAGACCCAGTGTTGTCTGAAAATTTCACGCCAAATAAGGACGCCCTAACTAAGGATCTACGCAGGCACAGTTTTGTGAAACCGGCCCCATATCAACGCTTTACACAGTATTGACCTAAACCCGAAACCCCATGCCCTGACCAGGAAATCCTGCACCCCCTCCATAACGATACCTTCTAGAAAATTACAGTAAATGGGGGATCTTCAGGAATGCAAAACTTCTAAGATTTCCTCCACCCTAAACCCTAAACCCTAAAGCACGTATCAGCTCCTTACCGGGCGTAGTTTTGACGCAGGGATGGCTGTGTAAGGTCCGTGCGGGCTCTCACCTCCGGAAGATGGTGGCTTTGTGGCCTCTGCTTGATTGAAGTTTCAGGGTCTATAGGGCTTGGGGATTATTTAGTTTAGGGTTTGGGGATTACATAGTTCAGGGTTTGGGGAATACATAGTTTAGGGTTTGGGGATTATATAGTTTAGGGTTTGGGATTATATAGTTTAGGGCTTGGGGATTATGTAGTTTAGGGTTTGGGGATTATGTAGTTTAGGGTATGGGGATGAAAAAATTTAGGGCTGCGGGATTACATAGTTTAGGGTTTGGGGATTATATAGTTTAGGGCTTGGGGAGTGTATAGTTTAGGGTTTGGGGATTACATAGAGTTTAGGGTATGGGGATAAACAAATTTAGGGCTGCGGGATTACATAGTTTAGGGTTTGGGGATTATATAGTTTAGGGTTTGGGATTATATAGTTTAGGGCTTGGGGATTACATAGTTTAGGGTTTGGGGATTAAACAATTTAGGGCTGGGGGATTACATAGTTTAGGGTTTGGGGATTATATAGTTTAGGGTTTGGAGATTATATAGTTTAGGGTTTGGGATTATATAGTTTAGGGCTTGGGGATTATGTAGTTTAGGGTTTGGGGATTATATAGTTTAGGGTTTGGGGATTATATAGTTTAGGGTTTGGGGATTGCATAGTTTAGGGTTTGGGGATTATATAGTGTTTAAGGGTTAGGGTTTCAGGTTTAAGGACTAGGGTTTCAGGTTTAGGGTTTAGGGTTGTTTGTTGACAAACTACCAAATCATCGGGGGAGGGGGGAGGGGGGGGGATAGTTGGGAATGGTCAAGAAAATGGAAGCTACTGTTTCGGGTTAGGGTTTCGGGCTTATGGGGTGAGGTGTACGGGTTAAGGGTGTAGGGTACTTAGCGTTTGTCATGGGGCTTTGCAGGATGTAGGGTCTAGTGCGTATACACTTTGAGTTTTTAGGGTCAGAGGCTTCGGGTTTATGGCATGGTTTTTGAAGTGTGTAGTCTTAGAACTGTTTGGGGTGGTTGTTTAGGATTGGAGCCTCGAACTTTGGGAACAGCATTGAGGAATTTACGCATTCCAGGTTTTGGGCTTTATGCTCGGAGTCTACAGGATGTAGAGCTACCATAGACAGCAGCTAGGCAGAGACAGTCCTAACAACAGTATTCCCTTCCCTCAACTTCGACTCCCTAATCCTAAAAACCTGTGACGTAGACTCTAAACGCGAAACCTTAAACTCTAAGCCCTAAGCCCTTGTAAGCCTGAAACCTCTGGCCGTAACCTTAAACGCAAAACCGTGACCCCAAGTCCAAACCCTTGCCTAGACCCCCGGGAAGATCCAAAACACACCCATTCAAGCCCCATATAGCCCCCATATACTTCCCCATACCATGCTGAGGAGAATCCAAGTAGTCGTTTAATCATCCCCTGGGTTGCCCCTACCCCCGGCCTATAAAGACTGCCCCAAGGTTCACCCTGCATTAACTGTAGGAGGCGAGGATCCTCCCAAGGGTCTGTGTAAAGCCCAATCTCCTACAGCCATTGAGCTCGCCGCCCGGGCTGTGAGATCGCCTCTCTCGCTGCCTCCCGGCGCTGTTCCTGCATCCACAGGCTAAGGCATTATTAGGGTTTAGGGTTGAGGGTTTATAGGGATGAAGCAGTCTAGGCTGTAGGGTTTAGGTTGTAGCGATGGCTTAGGGGCTTCTACTGCTCTGTAGAGAGGACATACATCCACATGGAGCTTTCAGGAACGTAGGGTTTAGGGTTTAGAGGTCTAAGGCTTAGGGAATGTCCAAAAGGCCTTGGGAATTCCTAGGTGACTTCGCCAAGATGGTCTCCTTTCAGGTGTGATCTTGTAGATAGATTCTCACAAGGAGGCATGATTGGGAAATACGAGGAAAGTATACGTAGACCTGAGAAACCCCTAACCCCTCAACTTATAGGGGCATCCTTAAGCCTAAACCCGAAACCCTAAACCCATAAGGGCATCCCTAAACCCTAAACCCATAGTGGCATCCCTAAGCCCATAGACAATTGTAGCAGCTGCCATGAAAATGCTTTGTTATGCGCGGGTGCCCACAATGCCGGACCCTGTGTATTGAAGAGGCCATCTACAATCTAGCCTTTGGATAGCCGGGCATGAAGGAATGGAAAAAAAAAACGGAAACTACTATTGCGGTAGAGCCTTTGGGGGTTCGGCATTAGGGCGGGAATGAAGGAATGGAAAAAATGGAAACTACAATAATGGGATATGGTATATAGTTTCCCTAAATACGGGGACCCCAATATAGACCCCAATATACTATAGTCCTTATTATGGGGACCCAAAAAATGGTACCCTAATTTTGGGAAACCCCCATATAGGGACTACTATAAGGATCCATTCCTTCATTCCCGGCTGGCCACAGGTAAACAACGTGTTGTAGGGGCCCCTTAAAGGGGGTCAGGTTCAAGAGTGGAAGGTCCCCTTTTTAGGGTTTAGGGTTTAGGGATTGATTTTGGAACCCTTAAACCCCAAGCCCTAAACTGGAAGACTCGGAAGTTCCTCCTTTTGGCTCTACTGAACTCCTTGGTAGAACCAGCTCTCTCAGCTTTCAATTCAGAAGGTCAACACCAAATCTTGAACCTGAAGCCGACCAGATTCATCAAAACTACCCTAATCAGAAAGTTAGACTTAGTTCGAAGAATTTCCGCAAAGGGGGTAGGCCAGCAGGCCTTTGGATCCTGAATGAGGCCGATTGTTTGGAAGCCCTCTTTAATCTGTCAGTGATGGACGCCCAAGATACATAAGGTTCGCCCGACTTACCCTTCTGAAGCCCCCTAAATCCTCAACCCTATATCGAGGGCATGGGGTAGGACTTGCGGCTAAAGAGGGAGCGTGGAAGATGCAGGGCTTGTTTTTGGACAAGCTTTAAAAAGCTCGACATGATAAAGTATAAGCATCTACCTGGACCCCTCCAATACCCATGATCATAGTCCTTATTTTCATTACGCGAGATTATTTGGGAAATCCAGCTAGACCAGCAGCTCTCCTTTGAGCATTAGGACAAATACATGTGTAGGCGCCAGCGTCGGTTCTCGACTAATGGGCCGTGGAAGTCAGAAACTTGTGTGGTATCAGTCTATGCAGCCGCCTGGAGCCTCAGTGCGTTCTAGCTCCAGCCACAGGTAACGGAGGATTGGCACGGTACCAGCATGCCATCTGAATGATACCCTCCGACTGTCAGAACGATGTCCCCAACACTTCTCCCAAACTTGCCGCATGGTCTTGTGTAGTAGTTTCCTAGAGCTTTCTTCGCTTGGAACTAATAGGCATAGTAGTTTCCATTCTATTTCCCACTATCCCTATATAATCCCTACATGCTATAGACGTTTCCATTTTCTTTTCCATTATCACCATAAAACCCATGGAACAGCTTGGGTCCTAGCGCAGTATTTCCTGCCCCTTCCTCGAAATCTCTCACAGCAGTCTCGCATCATGAATACCTAAGAACCATAAACCCCTAGCTAAGAAACCCCCTCCTTTTAAGGGCCTCAAAATTAGGATCCCTAGTATGTTCACTATTAAGGGAAGGAGTTTATTCAATAGGGGTCTACATTCTACAAATTCAAACACCATGGCATCACCAAGTCGACCACTAAGCCCGAAAGCCCTGAACTTAACCATGGACCTCCAACCTTGAGCCCACACAGTTAAGGGTTCAGGATTTGAGTGCAGGGTTTAGGTGTCAGGGTTTAGGGTTACACCCCAGACCCTGAACCCTGACTGTGCACCCTGAACGATGTTCAGGGCCGCACCGTCAAACCGATTCCGAGGTTCCGGAGGAAAGCCTGCTTCCCAAAGGTTTAGGGTATTAGGGTTCTAGGATTAGGGTTTAGGGTTTAGGGTCTAGGGTTTAGGGTAGTATGAGGGTTGAAGGTATTAGAGTTTGAGGGCCAAGGTTCAGGGTTTCAGGGGATTAGGGTT
>CAJNIZ010044980.1:10913-41078 GCA_905231905.1 Symbiodinium pilosum
GTTCAGGGCTTATAGCGGCTTTTGTTTATCAATCGGTGTTTAGGGTGAAGGGCTCATGGGGGGTTTGGCATGTTACACCTGAACCTTGGGCGTCCAAACTAAGGATTCATCAAAGGGGGCACCCCCATGCCAAGATATGTTGATCTTGATTCTTCAAGTTCACGCGGGTTGGAATACGGGTTTAGGGTGAGGGGCTTCTATTCTGAATTGAAGGTCTTGCGCCGTAATGGCATTCAGGTAATTCGACTTTCTCGGAATGGGTGGTCGAGCTGTAGACTCGATACAGGACATTACAAGAAAGGTCACGTAACATTTGAAGAATATTGGTTCGAGCTGCAAAAGAGACACGCCAGCGAATTGCCGTTCTGGTTTTGCTCCAACCAATATTAAAGAATACCTGCCATGCAGACTCGATTTCGCCATTGCATCTACAAAGCTCTAGGATACACAGGCTGAGAAAGAGGTCCACGTCTTGCAATAATCTACATGTGCTTGCCTGGCGAGTTTGGGAAGCCTTCCCCTTCAAAGTCAATTGAGAGATGAGTGCTCATTCCAACTCTGAATTTTGAATGAGATATTTTTTCCCCCTAAATAGGGGGACCCCAATATNNCAATATAGAGCCCAAAATGCTATAGTCCTTACTGTTGGGACCTCTAAAAAGGGTACCCCTACCTTTGGAAAACCCCAATGTGCTCATGCTAGCTCTAAGTATGTAGGAGGGCTTAGCTCTGAAATTCTGTGTGTGTTTTTCAGAGCCAGGTGGTCTGATGCTCAGGAAAGACGGCTGCTTCTGAAACTTTCTGTAGCTTCGTATATAGACAGACCCAAGTGATCCAAGTGTACAAATATCCCTACATCGGGCGGGATCTAAATATTACCTACGTGGGTTGTTCTCAACATTATGGGCCCCTTTTAGATATAGATTATATTGCGCCACCTTATATGTAGGAATACCAAGAAGGAACCCTTCTTTTTTTGGAACTACCCACGTCGAGCCAGTTGGATCCCAAGGGAGAGTGGACGACTGCTTTAAATCCGCGTCACGTTGGCTCTCGTGTGCTTTTGGCTGCACTCTTAGGTGTTGCATTTTATGCACTTGACTTTGGCACCCTAAACCCTAAACCCAAATGACCTGCATGTGTGTGTGTACAGGTAGGTTCATGTGCACTTGATTACTGCGATGACTGTAGATGATTGTTCGGGTTTAGGGTTTAAGGTGTAGGGTTTAAGGTGTAGGGTTTAGGGTTTAGGTTGTAGGGTTTAGGGTGTAGGGTTTAGGGTGTAGGGTTTAGGGTGTAGGGTTTAGGGTGTAGGGTTTAGGGTTTCTTTCCCATGGTTTCTCAGTCTCTACAGCAAGTGAGTGTGTTGTTGAGCTTCCTTTTGCAACTTGTTCTGCTACGGTCCACCTCAAGGTGTGCGCAGCTCTTATCTTGAGTGGATGTGTATTCATTTCTGCCTGCTCCTCATGCCATGTGCAGCTTTTGAACAGTTAACCCCAATATACTATAGTAGTTTCCATTTTCTTTTCCATTATCCCTATATAACCCCAAAATACTATAGCAGTTTTCATGTTATTTTTCATTTTATGCTTGTTTTTACAACTGGACATGCACGAATGCCCTGCTGGACCTGCTTGGGCAGTTGGGCTGAGCGAGATCGAAGACATGTTCGAACGTCCCCATGTCAGCCACAACTTGTACACCATAGAGGCATTGCTGGTTCCTTATGGGAGTATGAGAACTCTGTTGCTGGTATTCCTTTTCGGGTTTTCGTACAAATGGAACATAAATCTGACACGCGGAATCGATACCATCCCCTAAGGGTCCAAGGACCCAAATACTAGGGTTTTGAGGCCAAAATACTATAATATTCATGGTATCTTGACCCTAAAGCCCTAGTATTTGGGTCCTTGGACCCTTAGGCAATATCATCCCCGAAACCCAAGACTCCCGAAACCATCCCTAATCCTGTCGAGTTGCTGGGCTCTGCTCGCTTTGGAAATCCCTCCTGCGGTGCTGGGAGGCTTGTCGTAATTTTCCCTAAGGCTCCATGTAGGTACTATTTATAGGGTTTAGGGCCCAATGTAGGTATTATTTATATAGTTAGAGCCCCAGGGTTAGTCTGTTGCGATTCCTAATTGTAAGGGTCCACGTACTCAATACTTGGAGTAATTACTCAGAATTCGGGAAATAGTCGTTGTACTACAGGTTATGGTAGTTTCCCGACATAAGGGTTCCCATTCTATACCCCAATATACTATTACTATAACCCTTGCTATGGGGACGCCATAAGTACCCGTAATTTTGGGAAACCCTCATATGGTAGTTGCGTGATTGGACCCCCAAGGTATGCGTTGGAGTGTCTCTCACGATGTGCTTTCCCAAAACCTGTGCCAACACTCAATTTTAGAAATGCCCCCTCAGGACCATTTGGGCGATAGTAGCGAGAGTCAGGCAGCTTTCAAATTTGATTTTGGAGGGTTTTGGATGAGGTTAAGGAGTGAGGTCTAGAGGGTATGCTGACTCTTTGGCGCCGATTATGCTGCGAGTCCTTTTTTAGACTTTCACAGAATAACTACACATCCGAATAAACCCTGACCCAGTACCGTGGAGTCACCCGGAGAACCCTCCGTTCATTCACTACTTAACGCCATGCGGGAATGCTCAAACAGTTAAACCCTGGAACATCCCCATATTTTTTGCCCAAGGGTCGCGGTAAAAAGGGGAAAGCCACAACACCAAGTCTCTGAATCCTGAGACCCGAGACCCTAATCCCTACACCCAACATCCAAATCCCCAAGCCCGGAAGCTGACGTACCTAAACAATTGGGAAAGGTTTAGGGTTTAGGTTGCAGCGGAACTTGCCCCGCAAACCCTGCTGTCCTTATTCAGACCCCAAGCCACAAACTCCAAATTCTAGGCGCCAAAGTAGAAAGCCTGAACCGGAACACTAAACCACAAAGCGTAAAAGCCCTATCTAGATGAGCTAGTGTCCATGTTTCCTCCGCAATTTAATGGACATGGGTTCCTTGTCAGGGACTATATTGTCTATTCTAGGGACTATACCGAACTACAAGAGGGACCCCTGTGTCCACTGTAATGGGTCTAACATTGACAATAGCTCATATAGATATGAGCTATACTCTAAACTCCTAGTATCTCCCCTAATACCCCCTATAATCGACTGCTCTATATATTCCCCGATATAACCCCCTTTAAGGAGTTTGAAGCCTAACCCCTAAACCCTAAACTTACCTGAAAGCCTAAATATATATGTGTATATTCATATATATATATATGACTATACATACATATATATATATACAGAGAGATTTATATAGTGTAAGTGAGATGTATAGAACCTCCTTCATATCCACCCAAGCAATGGCCAAGAAAGCCGGACATCTAGGCATGGCACCGTCGGCAGGGTCGGTCTATCTCTGGGAGACCTGAGCTCGACGGCTTGGGGATGTTAGGTTTAGGATTTAGGGTTTAGGATTTAGGGTTTAGGATTTAGGGTTTAGGATTTAGGATTTAGGGTTTAGGATTTAGGGTTTAGGATTTACGATTTAGGGTTTAAGGCTTAGGATTTAGGGTGTAGGATTCAGGGTTTAGGGTTTAGGATTTAGGGAATAGGGTTTAAGGCTTAGGATTTAGGGTTTAGGATTTAGGGTTTTGGATTTGGCGTTTAGGGTTGAGGGTGACTTGCGGATTTAGGGTAGGGACGTAGAGTTCAGAGTGAGAGGTTGGGGGCTTCAGGCGAAGCATTTTCAGGGAAGTTGAGGGCTTTTGGGATTTACCTTTTAGGGGACGCTTTGGATAATGGAGATTAGGGTTCAGGGTTTAGGGTGATCATTGATTGACATACAAGTCGCCAATGGAAGCTTGAAGATACACAACTGCAGGACTACGGCTTCCAACCAGGCTGCTCTGTAAGGGCAAGGGGGGGACAACGGATTACCTCTTTTGCGTCCTCCAAGGAAGCGGTTGTGAGTGTAGAGCTGAGGAGTTGAATTTTGTTGCTTACGGTCTGGGGCGCAAGGGTAGTGGCCCTAGATCCCACGAAACCTTCGCAGCTAGTGCGGCTTCATGTATCTCTGCATCTGACACTTGCGCGAGGGCTTCGGATCTAGCCCGACGTTTTATGCCTGCAAGTGACACCAGCCCTAAACCTTAAACCCTATGTAACCCAATATAGTAGTCTCCATTGTATTTTCCATTATCCCCATATGGTCCCTATAAAACCTGTATGTAAATGCAGGCTGTGCATTCAAGCAGTCCAAGCGGCAACACCACGTGGTGTTTAACCATTATTCAGAGGCTGGCATGTGTTAGGGAGGTTTCAAAACTCAAGCTCGCAAACGCAAGCAACAGTCATGTAGCTTCGTTTGCATTACATGACTGCATGCGAAGATACCCCACAAAGAGAGACTAAACTAATCAATCCTGAGCCCCTATACACCAAAACTCTGAACCCTAACACCTAAGCCCTAAATCTAAACCCCAAAACACCTAGGCACCTAAACCCTTGGAAGTTTTGAACATTGGACCGGAATGCAAGCCAGGCCCTCTCTTCAGGGAACAGGATGAACTAATCAAAAAAGCAAGTCATTCTAGACACTTTAAGGGTCCAGGCCAAACATAGCATACTTCTACATCGGATGGATAAGCTCCAATACCTAAACTCAATGCTCAGAGGCTTAAGTCCTAGACCCCATACATAATATTGAAAATGAAAGAGAAACTGAGCTTGCATGGGGAGGTTTCGGGGATAGTTACCAAGATTATGGTCCTGGTTTCTTTGTTGAGTTCTGGTCCCACTTTCTCTGCAGACTTATTGTATAGACTACGTCAAATAAACCTCAAAACAGTATGGCATGGCTACGCATGCAGATGCCTATGGTACATAACCCTCATAAATCTCGAGCCCCGGATTCCATTTCATGTACCACTCCCTTTTCCATCTCACGCCCCGCTATTCTTAAAAGGTAGTCCTAAAAAAACTAAGCCATAGCCATAAACCCGCAATCCTATTCCATAAGCGCTAAATCCTAAACCCTAAAACCTAAATCCTAAACCCTAAACCTTAAATCCTAGAACCTAAATGGTAGTTTCCATTTTCTTTTCCATTATCCCAATATTCCCCCAACCTGGAGCCTGAGGCCTGGGCCCCAGGGGTGAGTTTCCGCCCAGAGGTGTTCCGGCCCTGACATCCCGTCCCTAAATTAGGGCTCCCTTGAAGGGAATATGGGGATTCTATTGGGTTAAGGGTTTTAGGGATTTAGGGCTAAGGGTAAAGGCTGTAAGTGCTATGACTCAATTTGAAATACGGTTTGGGCTTCAGGATCTACGCTTGGAGTAAAAGGTTTATGTACAGGAGTAAGGGATATTCGCGATGATGGGCATAGGGGATTATATGCAGGAGCTTGCCTGAGCAACAGTCCCTGAAAGGGCAAAATGCGTGAGGAACTATTGGAACTCAGGTAGAGCGCTCTTGGTTGTATTTTTCATGACAATCCCCACCTGGAATCGAAGAGTGTCGGAAGCAAGTGCCCAAAACGGTCCAAAGTGCCAAACGGAAATTCTTGTTGCAATTCTGCATTCGGCTTTCTTTGCTCTTCCGGATTCTGCCACTTCTTGGGGGAAGGTAGCCTTTTTGCCGTGATGTAGGCACGGGAGAACTTACTTTACCTACATGTGACAAGTTGTCCCTCAGTGCAACATGGTAAGACCCGCGGCTACTATTACCCGGAGACCCTAAGGCTCCAAGGACCCAAATAATGGGGTTTTAGGGCCCAAAATACCATTAATATTTTATTATTCCTAAAGCCTTATGATTTGGGTCCTTGGACCTTTAGATATACCGAAGCTCTATATGGCCCAAAGGTAATTTGGTGTTTACTTGAGGCCTACATAGGCTGCCAGTTAATGAACTTGGGAACCAAGGACTGTGTGCTTTTCTTTTCGGGGGGAGCCCTAGGCATCCAAATAGGGTATGCAAAAAAAATGCACTCAAAAGATACCTCGGCCTCGGGCTTGGGCGTGAGATGCAGCACAAAAGGGAATAGAGTTCAAGAACTGTACCCAAAACCCTAAGGCTTAGAGAAATGAAGGAGATGGCCCTAAATAGATGGGCTGCGCAAGGTCCAGGTAGATTTTGCCCAGTCCCTGCGGAAGCTTCCTACTTTTCAGTAGGGTTTAGGTTTAGGGTTCGCCCACTTTTCTCTATGAAGAAGATGCTGAGAATTCTCAGGTGACCCTTTGGGTTATCAGAACTGACATAGCAAAGCGAGGTCTGAAACAACAGGTCAGCAACATCCTTGCTTGGCCCACAGGTCCAAGAACTCGCATACTGGGCTTTGAATACAAAAGCTATTCAGATTATGCTGTTCGGGAACTGAACCCAAATATTTGGGCACTTGGACTCTAAACTTTATATATCCCGAAATATCCTACATCTCCTATATTGCCCCTGTAAGACCTTAAACCCTACATTTCCCTTTACAACCCTATATACCCCCTCTACAGCCCCTTAACCCCCATATTTTGTTTTTGTACTTGGACAGGTAAAGCCCTAAAACCCGCATCCCTCCCCCCGGTCTTGAAAGAATGTTTTGCATCCACGGAACTTTACTTTGAGGGTTTAGGGTTTAGAGTTTAGTTGGATCCATTGAAAGCGTTTTATATATACATGTATATACAGAAGTATATAGATGTAATACTGCTGATGCATAGGGTTGAAGGTCCATGTACTCAATAGTTAGGCTCTTGGCCTTTTGGTACGAGTAAATGTAGCACAGGTTTTCAGTATAATATGATTTACCGGGATTGCAGGGGGCTTCCGGATCAAGATAAACTGAGGTTTGCAGGGTGTATAGGGATTCTAAGGTCCATGCGGTTAACAGCGCTTACCGTGCTTATGGGTTTATTGGGATCTGCAGGCAGCGGGTGCTGTCCCGGTTAGAACCCCAAAATCCCCTGCGGCGACGGCAAAAGCAGCTGCAATCTCCCACGGGCTGTCGGAGCTGAGCAGCAGGCTGCACTCGATCTGGGTCCAGAACCATGCACGGTCTTAAGGCCGAAGAACTTGTTCTTCGGCAGGACAGACGCGATGCGAGCCACGAACTCCACTGCCATGTCGGGCAGGGCCACTTTGTTGGCAGGGTCTGGTCTTTCAGCGCCAACACTTTAGCAGATCCTAGTGTCAGACATTGCGAGAAGCACATGTGCACATTGCAACCTTAGGTGCACTGGTTACTCTCAGAAGTGGCATATGTGCTCAAGAACAGAAACTGCAAAGCACCCAAGGAACCTAAATTCCACCTCTGGTTTAGGGTTTAGGGGCTTAGCCATCCGAATGCCCTGGAGGCGTGCATTCGGTTTAGGATTTATGGTTGCCACTGCTGGTGCCTGTAATTACTGCTAAGATTGACATGACTTAATGCCTACTCGAGCCAAACGACATATGCTGCTGTGCACAAAGCCCTAGACCCCTAAATCATGGACCCCACAATATCCATAAAGCCTGAATTTCTACCCGTAGCCCAGATTTGAAACTCTAATTCTGAAAATCCCCAACCCCAGACCTTACAAACTGCAGACCGTGAACAGCGAACCCAAAACCCTAAACCGAAGCACCTGCATCATTGGGGTTTAGGGTTAAGGTTCCTACCTTAGGTCCTGAAGGTCTCCAGTCTAAGAACCTTTTCAACATGATTCCCTGCATGAAGCCCTGAAACGGAAGGTCTCTGGGACAAGCCCTGACCCCTAAAGCCTGAAGCCAAAAACCACTCGTCTATAAACCCTAAACCCTACAAACCTATACACCTATAGTTCCCCTTGAGTAGATACAGAATGGAATTTCCAAAAAAATCACAATAGAATGCACCTGTACCCCATACTCTATCTACTTGATGAGGACTATAAACCCTAAATCATCCCAAACCTTACGCCTAAACCTGAAGGCTGCAACTTGAACCCTAAACCCTAAAACCCTAAACCTTAAACCCGAAAACTCTAAACCCCTGAATCCTAAAAAAAACTAAACCCTGAAAAACTTTAAACCCTCAAACCCCTAAACCTAAACCCCAAACCCCAAACCCCTTAACCCTAAACCCTGAACCGAGCGCCTGGAGCCTAAGCGGCTGTCCAAAAAGCTGAGCCCATCCTCATTGATTTCAACTTACTGGGGCTTAGTAGGGAGTAAGGGAATATCTCATATAGTTTAGGGTTTAGAGTTTAGGGTTTAGGGCTACGTTGGACTTATATAGGGATGATGGAAAAGAAAATGGAAGCTACCGCATTACAGTAGGGTACATGTTGTTATATATAGCGATAACATTCCCTTTTCCCTACTAACCACCAGTAAGTCAAGGCTAGGGGCTGACGGTTTGAGGTTTTGGGGTTTAGTGTGCAGGGTTTTGGGGTGTTGGGTTTTGGGGTTTATGGTTTTGGGGTTAGGGGTTTAGGGTTTGGGGGTTTAGGACTTGGGGCTGTTGGTTTGGAAGTTGTGGTTTGGGATTCAGGGTTGACCGGCTTGGCTTTCAGGGCTTGAATTCGCATTTTGGGATGTAGGAAGTTGGGTTTAGGCTGAAGGTCTCATGCCGTCATCCTACTATTTTATCCTACTTTGATATAAACACTCAGATGTTCCCTGACATTAAGATTATGCCCGCCAATATGCGCGAGTTCCGACAACAAATCTTAAACATCAGTGGGCAAAGGCGTGTTCAGTTTTCCGGGGCAATGACTGTTTGTAGGGACGGGTACTCGTAGCCTTGATTCACCGCAATAGCCACCAACCAAGAACAAGCTCATCAGAAACAGTCAGCTAGGCTGTGCACGGGTTGCTGTTGCACATGCACTGACGACTAATCGGAGCCCTATTACCCAAACAACGGAGCATTGCCCCAAAATGAAACATCTAAGTGCTAGGTCGTCGATCAACAACCCTGACCCCCCCCCCTCTAAAATGCCACCTAGGTCAGGCAAGTCTTCAGCAATTTCATTGTTGTATCCAGACCATCTTGGAAACCCCGGTATCCCTGTACCCTTATCTATACACCTTGTGATTTCTCTGCACACGTTTCTGACTCCAGGCGTCCAAGTACCCACATCGTATATACTTCGGCCCATGCATTCCGCGTAAATGTGGAGGCCGCTTGGGCGCCGAGTACATACTATGCATGTCATTGGAGCCTTTAGCCCAAACACTGAGTTCTTTGAGCTGTAAACCCTTAGCCCAGAGCTTAGGATGGGATATCATCCCCTGTCAAAAGCGGTGCCTCCGTGGGACCTAGGGACTCGTTCTCCCAATCGCCGCCGTCAGACTTCTCCGCCGCACTGAGCACGCGGGTTAGGGTTTAGGTTTTTAGGGTTCAGTGTTGAGGGTTTAAGGTTGAAGGGGCCACATTGGATACTGCCCCCGCCCTACAAGTGATATGCAGGACCCATAATTGAGAGGAGGGAGATATAAGACTCCTCCGCCGCAGTGAAGAACATGAGAGCATGCTGCGAGTGTGGGTTGAGGGTTGAGGATTCAGAGTTAGGCTTTTCGGGTTATATGGGATAGGATTGGAAAGCTTGAAGGCCCCCCTTCCGACTAAACATGGAAACGCATAAGGCCTTCTGAAAGCACAATAGCCATTCTAGGGCCTATTCTAATGTTGGGGGAGGGTTCATGTACGTAATCCTTGCCGGTAGAAACCTCAAGAAGAAAGCACGTGTATACGGCACGCATCAACCCCGCATATACCTAAGACTCGACGCTCGTTTTGACAAACCCAGACGCTAGAAAAGCTTACCGGGTTGCATGGTCAAATCCTGTCCCTGTCAATTCAGATGCTAGTAATGACCCCCGCCACCGCCCCCCCCCACCCATCATAAACCTCCCCAGAATAATAGCATCATGGATTAGGTGGATTCTTTTATTATAGTCACGGTTACGATGGGTTTCATCCCTTGTGCTCACAAAACTGGATCTTCGGTCACAGATGCCATGGTTTGAATGCTTTTCTCATAGCCTTTTAGGGTTTTTGCCCTGATGTGTTGAGGGCTCAGGGCCTCAACCCAACAATTTGGTTTAGGGTAATTTCAGCAACATATGTTTCAGGATTTGGGGCTAAGCCGGCTAAGTTTGGGGGTCCAGGTACTCAGCAATCATGTACCGGAATCCCAGGTACTTAGGTACTGGGTTATTCACGGAAGCTACCATATAGGACATGACACAGATACTTTGGGGCCCAAGTTATATGACAATGATGTCGACGTCCTTGGACTGTTTAGGGTTTAAGGTTAGGCTTTGGACTTTGCTGGGGGGGCTTGAGGGCTTCGTCTGTGGAGTTAACATCTGGAGTTGGAGTATGCCTATTGAGGCTTTCCCGAAGGGTCCAAAGACCTAATAATCATATACTTACCCAAAACCTGTATTGTAACTACTATTACCCAAATCCCAGGTACCTAATTATTGGGTACATGGACCCTCTGGGTTTTGGCTTTTGATTAGCAATGTGTGCGGACCGTCTTGCAGCTACAATTTAAGGACCAGCAATGCTAAAGCTCGAACCCGAAAAACCCATGAATCCTGGGCGTCAAAGTTCTCTGAACTCCAACCTAAACCCCAAAAATGTGTAAAATAATGGCCCTACACCCATAATAATAGCCCTAAAGGCCATTATTTTACATACTTTTGGGGTTTAGGAAATCATGAAGCTCAAGAGGCTAGAAATCCAAAGATCCTGTGAATGACAAAAGGAAAACCGGATCCTAAACCTGAAGCTGCGTCGAACAGGATCCCAAAATAGATAAAGGGTCCATGCCATGGGGACAGTGGCGCACTCCTTCAAAAGATTTAGCCCAGGAAATATCAGTAGCCCTCCATGCCTGGACATCAGACCTCAGTAGGGACACCCCATCCCATTTCAGTATACAACCCTTGCATAGCCCCATCCAACCCTAACCCCTAAACCCCAAACCCCAAGCCCTGAACCCTACACCGTAAACCCTAGCATCCAGAGAGCCTGGATTTTTGCAAGATGTGCTTTGGGTACTGCCCCTCACTCAGTAATATAATAGGGGTAATATTACGGGCTTCATACAGCTAAAACATAGTCAGTAGCAGTCTATAATAGGGTCATTACTAAAGCTTTCTGCACCTTTAGTATAGATATTATCCAAATGTTCCCGAGTGGAGGCAGTACCCACAAGATGTGCTGCTCGCTACTTGGAGGTTCAGGGCAATCATGGCCCCACTAGCCGTACTCATAGCCCAATTGTAATAATCCCACTAATGTGGTTGCAATTTGATAGTAAACGCCAGTTATGTGGGCTATAATTATCCTGAACCTCCACATGCATGACTATCCGGAGTGAACAGCGTGACAGCAACTCCCTAAGGGACGAGGTGCCCAATGATGGGGGCCTTGGTGCTAGTAGTTGTAGTATAGGCTTGGAAAGTTTGATTATGGGGCACTTAGACCCTTAGAGCAACTGCGCGTAGGCAGCTGCACGAACGAATTAAGGCCTGGAAAGAAACAGCCTGCCAGGAACAGCTTTACACGTGTGCATGCAGTCGCGCAAGCACCTGTCAGGAAAAGCTCACGCGTCTGTGCGTCGCGCGGCTACAGCTTCGGTACAGTCATCACCGACATAGGAAGCTAAAACGGTAAGGCTTTGGTATACATCTGTGGTTCAGGTTGTGGATTTAGGGCGCTAGGGTTTAGGTTTATAAGGTCTTTTGGGTCGAGAGTTGAGGGTTTAGGTTCTAGGGATCTGCCAGGTAGACATGTGCTACATACGAAGGTCTACACAGGTTAGGCATGATGGGGACGGGATGCGTAGGGACTACCACCACTCTCCAGGCAAAAGCCCTATCCCTGAGTGCGCTCAAATGTCCGTTCCAGCGTGTCCAGACTGGCGCATCGCGTGGCCATCTTTGCCAAGGAGGCTGACAGGCTCACCGCATCCTTCCCAACACAAATGGCCAGCTTACAGATCTACAAGATATGTCTTGCAATACGTAAGGAACCCTAAATCCAAACTCCAACCTCCAACCCCTAAGCCCTAAAAGCT
This sequence comes from Symbiodinium pilosum, assembly GCA_905231905.1. Classification (NCBI taxonomy): domain Eukaryota; class Dinophyceae; order Suessiales; family Symbiodiniaceae; genus Symbiodinium; species Symbiodinium pilosum. The sequence continues at coordinate 22,983 of CAJNIZ010044980.1, forward strand.
AAGATGTTCTTGAACGCTTGCTCAGTGCATCCTTCCATTGTGAGAACAGTCCATCAGACTCGTCAAGGATCCTAAGTCAGCGTTTCGGGCGGAAGGTTAAGTTGGTTGGTTGGTTTAGGATCTATATCCCTAGAAGCCCAGGTACCCATATAGTGGGTTCTTGGGTTATAGATAGTATAAATGTATATAGGGACTTACGGACCGGAACCCAATATATGGGTAACTGGGCTTCTAGGGTATGTTTGGGGTTTTAGGATTAGGGTGTACGGCTTGCTTAGCCGAAGCTACTCAGCCGCCCCCGAAACCCCGAAATTTGAGGGTTTCCCAAATTAGGGTTACCATTTTTGGGGGTCCCTATAATAAGGATTATAGTATTTGGGGGTCTATATTGGGGTCCCCCTATTTTGGGAACCTACCATTTGCATGCATGTAAGCCATGGTGAAAACTCGTAGTATCCCCAAGGAAGCCCGACTGCACCCCAAACAAGGTTTAGGGTTCAGGCCCTACCTAAACCCCAAAGGTATGTAAAATAATAACCCTAAACCCATAATAACAGCCATAAAGGCAACTATGTTACATACTTTGGGGGTCCAGGTAAACCCTTTACCCTGGAGGTCTGAGTAGGATCAACCTTAGGGACTCAAGCTTCCAGTAGCCGTCCTTCGGGTCTCGGCTGTTTGGGAGTTAGATAGGTTGTTCTCAAAATTCTGAACCCCTTTGGGTTAGAGGTTATATTGCAGCACCTAATTTTTATGGCTACCAAAATTGGTCCAGAATTTTGGGATCTTCCGAAATCATGTTTCTAAAGTACTTGAACCGTCAGGGTGCTAGCATGAGTTGACAAAGCCATGTCCTCTGCGCTCTCGTGCTTGAATATATGTAGGCATATTTGGGCGGCTGTCAAATTCATGGTCTCAAGTCTTATGGTAGCCTGCAACGCCAGCAGTATGGAAAACACCCACAGAGAAACCACTGTCCTGACAACGCGTACTACCGGCAGTTGTGTCGGGGGGGCTCCGAGCCTGTCAGGTAATTATTGTAATCCTTAAGGGGACCTGTCACAAGTCCATATGTCTGGGGTCCTCCCGAAAGCCCTAAACAAACCCTAAATCCTAGCCGTACTTCAACAATGGCACAGGCTCATCCAGCGAAGGGTCTTGTTGAAGTCTGAGACATTCTTAATCTTGCTGAGAATCATGGCCACATCTTCCTGCCTAGATGCCTTCATCTCCTAGGATCCCAGGGTTTAGTTTAGGGTTTAGGGTTTAGGGTTTAGGACACCCTAACCCCTAAACCTCAGACCCAGTATCCTGGCAATAAGGGCTCCCTTTTCAGATAACCCAGTTTTACAAAAAAACTGGTGACCCCAACGGAAAAAAGGCTGCGACAGGGGAACCAAGTCTCTTGAACGCAGAGTCGCTCCAATGATCTGCTGTGTTCGTTCCTCAGCCACTAAAAAACCCCTAAACCGCAGACCCTGAACCCTATTGGCTGCAGGCATGCAAGGAAACCTAGACCCCTGTACGCACGACTGGGCCCCCAGCCCGCGCTCCTGTACAGAAAGGGCAGTTCCTACCCAAAAGACCCTAAACACTAAAACCTAAACCCTAAACCTAAACTCAAAAAGAATAATTACAAGGATCCCTAACACTGATCCAGATTCATCGACTTTGCAGACAATACTTTGAGAAGCTGCGGCATGTCCTGGCTGTAGGCCAAATAGATCTCGGCAACACACCAGGCACGATGAAAAATCGTAAACCCGTCATCCACAGCAATGACCTGCGAGAAATTGGGTACACTTGCCATAAGGCAAGACATCGCGTCATCAAACTTGTTCAGCTCACATTCAATACTCTCGCCGTCTTCCCTCAAAGGTGGCGTATGGTTCCAGACCTTCGGGTGCTCACAACTACACACTGGGGGAACCTTCCCGGTGACTGTATCTGGGCTCGCAGTATTGCCACAGATGCCCGCATGTTGGTTGATGCAAAAAGCACAAACCCAGTAAGTCACCTCCAGAGCACCTTTCTCCCTCAATTCCTCTGTCAACTGCTGCAGCTTACCTGCGAGCAATCTCTTTGAAATACCCTCATAGGTGGGCTCCCCAAGCCCATCTGCAATAATTGCCGCCAGTAAGTTGACGAATTTGTTGGACCATGAATGCGTGACCATGCGTTGTGCAGGGAGCGTTCTTCCTTCCATCAGCTTCGTAGACAACGCAACTCCGGCCGCTGCCGTTTCGGGAATCACAGCCTGCCAAACCACATCCGCTGTTGTATGATGCTCAGCTTCAAAATGGGTCATGTATGTCTCGCCCAAGCCTCCATAGAAGTTCAGAATGGCTTTCAGGGGCAATCCCCGGGCCGACAGTTCAGCGACCTTTTGGTCCCACCCTTCACACTGCACCTGCGTCGTGTTGAGCTTCACAGGCTTCAGCCTTTTGTGCTTGGGCAGCTGAATGAGGTTTGAAAGGAAGAGCAGTGCAAGAGCGTTCATGATTAAATCTAGGCCGAATGTTGCCGTCTTGAACAGTTCGTAATAAGGATCGGCAGCCCCTGGGTGATATGCCCAAATCAGATGGGAGTGGAAATCGCAAGATGTGGACAGAAGGGTCGTGCCAGCACATAAAGTCGTAGCAATCAAGTGGGCGACCACAATCCTCACCGTAAAGCGCGCATTCTCCCGGCGTCGTCCATAAGACCCACGCACAACAGCAAATGCCAGCCTGACAGCCCAAGTATTGGCAAAAGGGTTTCGGGTTTAGGGTCCTCAGAGCCCCCCCCCTTTCCCCCCCCCGGTACTTTTGGGTCTAGGGTGCTGGGCTTAGGTTCCCCAAGGTTCCCCCTTAATTAGTGTTCTATCTTGCGGATGCTAGTATCTAGGGCGGGGGGGAGGGAAACAACAGTACGGATCAGAAGCAATTGGTTTGCAAACCATGACGCCTCAACGAAAGCCAAGGCCCGCACATTGCCAGGAGGTATCAAAAGCTATACACCCTAAACCCTAAACCCTAAACCCTAAACCCCTAAAACCTAAACTGCAACAACCTGAGCCCCAATTCTCAGACCCTAAACCGTAGATGCTACTGTGCAAGCCCGCTTGAGTATGTGTAGCTAGTCTCATAGTATAACTCCTCGAAGAACCACTGGATACCATACGATCCCCCCTGCTAACATGGAAGCCCCAAAAGGGGGCCCTCACAAGTACTACTGTCCTTGCAATAGGGCCCGTATGGAATTGAAAGTTGGTCTGGAAAAAAGTCAAACTCTATATGAGTAACGTTTTTTGATGGTTGGGCCTAGTAAGATTATATTCCTCATATCAAAAAACGATACCCCACAAGGAGGAGATAATCTTACTCTATACTGGGTACCATAGTATCCCCAAATAAAAGACTGCCCATGTTAAAGCTCTTGACCCTCAACCCTGAATCCATCTCAGGTAGACCATCAGCCGTATGAAGAGGGCCTCAGTGGGTTCAGGTGGACCCAAACTGCAATTGCCAATATCAGAACCTGCAGCTGCAGTGTCTTTGGCTTGGGGCGGTTAGTGGTTTGGTTTTAAGGGTTTAGCTCACATGATAAACGAGCCCAAAAGAAGCAATTAGGGGTTTCCTTTACTGTTTGAACTATTTTACTTAAAGGCGGAATGTTAACGGAACCAACAGGAAATTTAATTAGCAGATCGAGACTCCATCATGTACATTGCTGCTATTGCTTCAGGCTTTGATTGCTGATCAAAAGCTTTCACAAGAAGAAGTCGTACAGCGGCACGCAAAAGAATTTTGATTAGAATTAACGATGTCCTTTTTTGTTTTCGGTTTTGATTGTTTCTGTGAATGCTTTCTCTTTATGGCAGTGGGTGTTTTGTACACATAAAATCCGGAGATGGTATGGGTATAGAAAACCGATTCCTCAGCACAGAGCTGCTTTCCTCATACACTTGAAGAAAACATATTTGCTGGAACGCGTAAGTAGAAATTTAACTGCTGACAAGGCAGTCTCCGGCAGATCATGCGGGGAGCATCTGGCATATGTATATATCTATATGTGTATATATATGTGGAGTAACAAGCAAATCATTCCAATACTGATCCGAGGACGCTGACTGCAGCGAGGAGCAGCATGCAAATGCTGCCAGCAGTACCTGCGGAATGTCTCCGACAGGGGGTACCCCCAGGGACTCTACATTATACACGCATACATCTGAATGTATACATATATATATATATTGATACACATAGGGCTCAGCCCTAAACCCTTAGTGCTTAGGAGGGGTCATGAAGGCATGACATTTAGAGTCCTGATGTGGGAGGAAATGGGACAGCCCTCCTAAACCCGAAACCCTAAGCACACCCTGTACTCTAAACCCTAAACTGCCCAACTTGTTTTGAAACAACTCCCACCTAAGTACTCATTCTCAGGATCCCAGACGAGGCGGTAGACCACGCATAAGGTAAATAGCACCAGCACCTGGACCCAAAAAGAAATTAGGACCTAGGATTTAGGGTTTGGAGCTTAGGGTTCCCAAAGGTAGGTGAAACAATAGCCCAAAAGCCAGACATAAAAGCAAAAAAAGCTCTTCTTCAATATTCTTTTGGGGGTTCGGGTACCAGTAAGTCGGCGCGGAGCAGCCACGTCAGCGTGAATTTCCACCTGCAAGGTTTCAACATGTCAGGCTTTTCGATTATATTGGGATTAGGGTTTAGGGCTTAGGACCTGGACCCTGGATGTCCTCATTTTTTTGGGATCTGTCCTACGTATTAGGTGGTATATGGGGTGTCGATTTATGTTTATACGCACAGGGTACTCTCCGGAGTCTTATGGGAGATGCTACCCTAGGATGATACAGTTCACTCTACTCTGAACCTAGGGGTAACCCAATGTTCAGAAATATACACAACCCGCCAAAAAAAAAGGATTCTAAGACAGCCCCACCTATGAATGCCCAGCCCATCTTCGATCGCAAGCACCCTGTCCCGCACCATCCACGACAGGAAAATAATTGAAGATGCCAGCGCAATCTGCCTGCAGTTCCACGTGATCCCGCAAAGCCTGGGCACTTTAGGGTTTAGTCCCATAAAAAGGATTATAGTATTTTGGGGTCTATATTGGGGTCTCCCTATTTAGGGAAACTACCACTTAAGTTAAGGTACCATAGCCCTGTCTCACCCTAAACCCTGAACCCTAAACCCACCTCACCCCTATAGCTCAATTGAGAGGAAGTCATTGTGGCAACTGAGCGTGCAATCCTTAACAGCAAACCCTAAACGCTAAATCCTTTAGGGTTTAGGGGCCTAGACCAACCCTCTAAAGGGAACCCGTTATGGCAACGTAATGTACAGTAGGGGCTCAAATAGTTTGTGCCGCGGGGAACAGGAGCCCAGGATTTTCAGCATTGTTGCAAATGAGTAATGTTTTTTTGGTGGTTAAACCCAGTAAGATTATATTCCTCATATAAGATTCTATACCCAAAAGGAGGATCTCTATAATGGGTACCATAGTATCCCCAAATAAAGTACTACTCAAATGTGAAAATACTGGCAAACCTATTTTTTCAGGCCTTTAGAGGGAAATCAACATTTTTTGAAGTTTGTACCTGGCGCGCGCGACATAACCGCCAATATCTTTTGAGGTCTTTTTGAGGTGCCCTATGCCGTAATTGTACAATGAATCAGGGACCATGATCATGGATATTATCTAGCCGCCTGCATTATTAGATTTCCTCAAGCGTAATCCAGAAGCATTTGCAGAGCTGAATAGTCGCCGCCTCCACACCTGCAAGAATTTCAGATTCAGGGCTGAAGGCGTCGGATTTTAAGGTGTGCTATTTTAGGAGTTAGAGTTTAGGGCTCAGCACCTAGGATCTGGATCTAGAGCGTAGGATTTAGGATTTAGGGCCTAAAAATCAAGGTCTAGGATTTTTGTCTTAGAGCCTTCTGATGGTTGGTAGGGAATGCACAACCGAAAGTAAAAAGGAAACTATACTCTTATTGGGGCTTTTATCCGGACACTATTGATTTAAAGAGAGTGGCAAATACTACAGGGACAGGGTTCAGGTTTGTTGGTACCAAGAACAAAGGGAACAGCAAATGGAACGCGACATGGAAACAATCCATACGCGAATGTGAAGGCTTTACGGTTTAGGGTCAACTTTGCTGGTTGTTCGTAGGGAATTAAAGGACACAAAAGCACAGGACTCTTACAAGGTACTTAGAAGGGAACATAGAGGTTGCTCAGCAAAGGGTCTGTCCCCCTGAAGCCTAAACTCTAAGCCCCAAACTCTAAACCGAAACCCACAACACACCTGGAACCCTAAACCATAAACTGGATATTGTACATGTACCTGATCCAGAGGCTGAGTAGGAAAAAGGCCCTGCTGGAAACATGTCAATATAGAGTTGTCCAATAATTAGACGTCCATTTTTTGGAGGGGGTCCCCATAAACAAAATATTTCGACGGTCTATATTGGGGCCCCCTATGTGCGGACATCCCCACATAAACCCACTCTTAGTTTTAGGGTTTTAGGGTTTGAGGAGGTGAGTGTTTATGATTTGCCCAGCTCACCATTGGCAGCCGCGGTCCAAGCTCCAAAGCAGCGCAACGAGCCAGTTGAGCAACAGCCAAATACGGACCTTACGAGCGAACTTTGACACGGTCTCCTGATCCCAAAGGCACCAGCCACATGTGGGGATTTCCCAAATTTCGGGGTACCCTTGTTATTGATGCCTTTTATTAAAGATGAATTCCAGATGATCCCTTTATTAAAGATTAACTACAATAGTTTCGCGTCTATATTGGGATCCCCCCTTTTCTGGTGACTTTACGAGTTTGCTAGGTAGGTACATGCAGATTCATTTGTGCCCAGATATATCCTAGCCCTAAGCCCGAAACCCCTAAACCCGAACCCTAAACTCACCAATGGCTGTTTTGAGCCTAGGAGGTTTAGGGTTTAGGGATCTTGATCAGTATGCGTATGACATACTAGCGTACATAGCCTGGAATGGCTAGCATACTGCTTTTGGAGTAATTTCTAGGAACCCTTTAGGGGGATTTACCATCTAGATCCGCCCAGGAGTCTGGGTTGTTGGCTTGTTCTAGGTTGAGTGTTTTTCCTACCTAGCTTCTTGCACCCAAATCCTAGTCTGGGCTTAATTTGAGCATTGTCTTACTGAGCTCCTGGCACCCTACACACTAAAGCTGACCATGTCTTAAGTCTTCTTGGTTGTTATGATTGTTATCTCACCTACCCTCAACCCCCAACCCACTCCTGGTACCTCCAGCCGACGCACGTCAGCAGGGCTACAACCAAGTGGCTCCATATGGCTATGTGGATCCTGCCGGCATATGGTAGGTTGTCAAAAGTCGCAACCCTTTTGGGAACCTTCTATAGTACAGCCCTAATACCCTCACGAGGACACACATATGTGAACCCCCCCCCTCCCCTATGCGGGATTCTTGACATGATGACCGGTGAACCCCTTTAGTTCGAAACTCCTTTTCTGCACCAGCTACTTTTCGATCATAGAAGGAGTATGTTGGTTTTATGGCTCATGGGGCTCAGAATGTGGGGTGGATCCTGCCGACATATAGATCTCCGAAGGTGTCCCATCTCGGGTTGTGGCGCACCTGGGGCGGCTCAACATCATGAGCCCTAGTGCTGACCGGTCGTTTTGAGGAAGACTAGACTTGCTGAGAAGTTTATGGGCGACCTCAGTCATGAGCAATGCCATTGAAATCCGTTCTAGTCCGTATGTGCTTCCGAAGCCATACATGAAACCTGCCGGATTTTCCTAACGGCAACGCGAACTTTGAAACATACCCACCTTATACTGGTTGTCGACAAGTCCATTACAGGTGACGACGGTTCCATCCACCCCACGATCATCGCCATAGGCTGCAAGATCTCCAAACCTAGAAAAGTCTGGAAAGAATGGCTGAGGTTTAGGGTAGAGTTAAGGGTAGTAGGACTTGAAAATGTCTTGACTGTGTAGCTGAGACTCCATCCATGCTGCTGATACTTCCAGTATGTGGTAGTATCCCAAAATGAGAGGACCCAATATAGCCCCCCAAAATACTATACTCCTTATTATATCGAGCCCCAAAAAAGTACCCCTAATTTTGGGAAACCCTAAACCCTAAATAGTAGCTTCCATTTTCTTTTCCATTATCCTTATATAACCCCTATAAAAACCCTATAAAACCCTTCTTTGAAGCACTCCTGCCTTATTAACGGAAATGTGGCAGGAATGGGAACGCTGAGCAGGAGGCCACTGTACAGTACCACACGAGCTGCACGAAGAGGGGCTTGCAAGCATCTCTTTCTCGTGGGGTCCTGCAAAGGAGGAGGCTTACTGCTTAACCCCCTCAAACCTTAACCCCTTAAACCCTAAACCCCCTAAACCCTAAGCCCCCTAAACCCTAAACCCTGAAAGAAGCACCAAAGGCATTCTTGTGGGGCGAAGCCCTGAAACCAAAGCACTGAATCCTCACCCTAAACCCTAAGCCCCAAAGCCTAAGCCCTAAACCTTAAACCCTCAAAACCCTAAGCCCTAAACCCCAAGCCCTAGGCCCAAAACGCTCAAAACCCAAAGCCCTAAACCCCAAGCCCTAGGCCCTAAACCCTAAGCCCATTCATCAAGCTTGGAGACTTGCCTCCAGATCTGTGCTGATGTCAGATATCCCGCCATCTTCAGACATGAGAGCTTCCCAAAGTCAGGGTTTAGGGTTTAGGGCTTAGGGTTCAGGGTTTAGGGTCCGGGTTTAGAGTCAAAGTCAGGGAAGGTAGAGTTCTCTTTGTATATAAGATGGGTCATATTAACCGTTCCATATAATATTGAAATATTATCCAAGTGTGGGTAACGAGTGCGGGCAGTACGCAAGGTTCTCTGAAATACCGCCGAGAAATCATGGGCTACCAAAGGCTAATATGCAGCATCCCCATAATTTTGGCACATCCCCACAGCAGCGAGGTAGTCTATGCAAGAGCCAAACGCGGCTGCTACGACAGGCGCTGAAGTCCAACAGACTCAAACTTCAACATGCGGGCTGGATGAAATTCGGGGGATCTTAACCAGATCTTTTCCGGACTCGCAAAAGCAATCTATACACTGAAGCCCTGACGTGATATAAACAGGTAAAGCGTGCTCCGTCCTGAGGTTGTTGAAGGCATATGAGCTGCCGTCAAAACTTCCTACGTAATGAATGGACATGGGTTCCTTATTTGAGACTATGGTCAGGACTATTAAGTTCCTCAATGCGCCTAATAGTGACAGTAGCTCATATAGCCCCTATGTAACCTTATGTAACCCCATGTAACCCTATATAACCCTATATAACCCTATATAACCCGACATACGATATATAACCCTATATGACCCTATCTAACCCTATACATCCCTATATCCCCCATAGGTTTGTAAAGCTTGCATCAACTTGTGGAACAGTGCTGGTAGCGACCACAAGCCCCATCATCAGCAGCTGTCCCAACCCAAGCCTTTCGATAGGGTTTGGGACATGATAGCTTCGTAAATTCACGTAAAGGCAAGCTGTGCTATATCCTCGTAGGTTGTGAGTGCGGCGGCCTAGGCGTAAGGAGAGAAAAGCTTGAGAGGCCGCCAGCTTGGGGTTTACGGCAGCATTTTCAAGTGGGCATTGGGGAAATCAAGCACCCACAAATCATCTGCCTGAAACCCTACAAGCCTCCCCACTATAAACCGCACACTATCTCCCGACATTTCCTAGAAGTGTCGGCCTGGGAGTGTTCTTTTAAAAAACATTCCGCACACGTAATGCTTGAAGGAGACCCCTGCAATTGCCCTGAGATGCCCAATCTTTTCGCAAGGCCCCGAAATGCTCCCTACTGGGAACCCCCCACACTGAAAAGATGATGTTCTGAAAAATCTCATCCAGAGCCCGTGCCTTAGGGCTCTTCAACCCTGGGCCCTCGAAACCTAGAATCCTGAAACCCTAGAACTTGGGTACTGCCCCCCTTATATTAGGGGTCCTGTTAAGGGCGAAAAAAAATATCCATGTTATAGTTATTATCCAACTGTTACTGAGGGGGGGCAGTACCCAACCTAGAACAGAGAAAGCCCCAACCCCAAAGCCCCCTCAGCTTTGCGAGACTTCGCCTGGGCACTTGGACCCTGCGATTCAGCCGCTCTAACAAACTAGCCACTGCTTGCTCGACCTGCACATCATGATGTAGGCTTTAGGGTAATAGGAAGAAATAATAACCTGGGCCGCAAAAGCGGGTAAAATAATAGCCCCAAAACCCTGTAACATAGCCCGAAAAGCAATTATTTTACATACTTTTGGGGTTCAGGAACAACAAAACGTAATACCAATAATGTCAGGGATACCAGCGCAAATAATGGCAATTAAAACGTCGGCTCTACGGGCTGAGGAGCAGACTCTGTTACAGTCCTATTCAAGGGGCTTGGGGTGAAGGGTCTAGGGCATCTACTTGGAGGGTCAAGGGGACTTAGTAAATATACTTATAACCCCTATAAGCCATATAGTAACCCCAATTATCCCCATTATTCACCTACTTACTAACTCCCCCTGACCCTCCAAGTAGACCCCAACAGCCAGTAACATAATGGCCTGAATCCAAAAACTGCCGCACAAGCTCTTATTGAGATCTTAAATTTAAGCCAGTTTGGGACCAAGGTCGTCTCGATTTGCCCAATTCATGGGCACTCCCTACAGCGGTAAAGCCATAGCCACTAAGAACCTTGGAAGAACCAAACATGAGTTCTGGCACAGGTGTTTTGATTGGCTTGTATAAGGGGCGGTCTTAGATCCGCAGGGGTATGGGAAGAGACAGGCATCATGATTAAGAACTCAGGGTTTTAGGCTGTAGGTATGTACAGGTTACTCATCCTCCTGAAGTTTTCCCTGAAAAGCTTGGAATCATGCAACAGAGTCTCCTCAGCCCCTGTAGCCCGAACTGAATTGATTAAGTGTCTACCTGAACCCCAAAAGTATGTAGAATAATGGCCTTTTGGGCCATATTTAGGGGTTTGGGGCTATAGTTTTACTTACTTTGGGGGTCCAGGTAGGTGCTTCTTGGTACTTGGACCCGTATAGGGCAATACCAAAGCGCAGAGTATAGCTGTAATCCCAATACCTACGGGTTTGCTGTCAGGGTTTAGGGTTGGTTATATAGAGATTATAGGGTGTATATATATAGGGGTTATATTGGATGATGGAAAACGAAATGGAAACTCCTTAGGGGTCTTAACTTGTTAAGGTACGAGGTATGCCGCACTGAACTGCAGGCATGTTTGGGGTGGGGTTGAGGTGGAAGTTCTATATGGCTACATTCATCCAAGCAAGCACGCATGAAGAGGTGGAATCCAACAGGGTAAAGCGTGGAACCACTTTGCTGTCCAAGGTACATATCAAAAGCATGATGATCCGCAGGGTCCTAATATGTGTCGTGTAGGTGAGGTCACAAGGTATGTCATTTGTCACAGTGCTCACCCTGGTATGTACACTCCCCCGAACTAACATGGAAACTCATATAGCCCCCTTTAAAGGACCTGTAGTCTTTATAGGGCTATTTTGGAGTTTCCATGCTAGTATCCGGGAGGGTAAGTTTGCTGGTCTGAAAGCCTGGGAAGAAGCCTTGCTGCGCGGGTCTTCCTCACAATATAGTACTTTCCATTTTCTTTTCCATTATCCCAATATAACCCCTATATATACACCCTATAACCTCTATATAACCAACCCTAAACCCTGAGCCCTAAGGAGTTTCTTCTCGTAGGCACGCCACACAGCTATACCAGGTCATTGAAAGAATTCCAGAAAAGACTTTCTAGATCCTAAACCCTAAACCCGGGTGTAGCAACACCACGTTTGCTTGAGGCACTTAGGACATGCCTGCATCCATGGTTTAGGGTGAAGGGGTTCAGGGCCCCACGCCCTAGGGAATATTTTGGTACCTTGTATTCGCTGAGTAGTCTCGAAAGGTGAACATGAACACCCCTGACACTAGACAGCCTTGCACTTTGAGGTTGAGGGGCTTTTGACGCAAGGCAATATGTTGTACCAGCGCGTTTACGGCAACCTGGAAGTACCACGCCACTGGTAAACCCACGCCCGAAACCCTCAGTTGTTTATATGGGCCCCAATACTCGGCTAAACCCTAAACCCTAAACCCTTAAACCCTTAAACCCTGAACCCTAAACCCTAAACCCTAAAACCCTAAACTCTAAACCCCAATACTCCCCTAAACCCTAATCAACCCCGGAAGAGGAGGTTGGGGTTTGGATGGCTCCTTTGAGCGGGGCCCTTTTCACCCTAAACCCCAAATACATCCCGAACACAAAGCCCTAAACCCTGAATCCTAAACCCTTACTCCTAAACCCTGAGTGCTAAGACCTGAATCCTAAACCCCAGATCCCAAATCCTAAACGCAACATAAATCCCGAACACTAAACCCAAACCCCAAATCCTAAACCCTAAATCCTAAACCCTGAATCCTAAACCCTTAACCCAACATAAATCTTGCACACTAAGCCCGAAATCCCGAATCCTAAACCCTGAATCCTAAACCCTAAATCCCGAACCCCAAATCGAAAATCCTAAACCCTAAATCCAAAATAAATCTTGCACACTAAGCCCCAAATCCCAAATCCTGAATAATGAATCCTACCTGAACCCCAAAAGTATGTAAAAGAATTGCCTTTTGGGCTATATTTAAAGGTTTTGGGCTATGATTTTACCTACTTTTGGGGCTTAGATAAACCCTAAATCCTTTGGACCCGGGACCTCGCTCTGTCGGGCTTTGAACTGGTCGAAGGAAGCCTGAACTTCTCGGTAGCCCTGCAGCTCCTCGGGTTTAGGGATTTAGGATTTAGGGTTTAGGGCTTAGGGATTTAGGGATTTAGGGTTTAGGATTTAGGGATTTAGGGTTTAGGGTTCAGGAATGTAGGGTTTAGGGTTTAGGGCTTGTGGCTTTAGGGTTTAGAGCTTAGGGTTTATAGCGCTTAGGGTTTCGAAGGTTTAAGGTTTACAGGGCTTAGGTTTTCATTTTGGTTTTTGCTATCGGTTTCAGGTTTAGCGTTTAGGGCTTATAAAGGGTTAGGGGTCTAGGGAGGGGTTTATTAGAAGGTTGAGGGTTCGGGCTTAGGGTTGTAGCCTGGTCCCCTTCAGGGGACCCTAACTTTCCGGCCTATATGTGCGTTCGTCGAAACTCCTTGAATAATCCGATGCCATACATGAATTGGGGGGGGTCCTAGCTTCTGGGAGTTTTTGCATATGATGCAGGAAAACATCGCTGTTGGGAGGTTCAGCCCAAACACAGTCGTGGTTACATCTTAAATTGAGGGGTATCGCTTTTGGTGGGTCCTATCGCTTTTGGGTCTGTTTGCGCGATTCCTACGTCTCGCGGCATTCCTTCTGTTCGCGCCTACTACGCCAGTATTGGCCATTGCTCATGTTATGTTTGAGGTCCCAGATTAAGAGACTACATGGGACCTTACACACCCTAAACCCCTCAACTGCCGTAGGGAAGATTTTAGGGCGTCCTTAGTTATGGGTGCTGCTTCTGGGGGCCCCCCTTCGAAATTCCTGCAATTCAAAGGGGTACCTTTAGGTCTTAATTATATATATATATGTATTAGGAGGACCCCACCCTACAAGTGGTATAGTTGGAATATGATCCTCAGGGTGGGGGGTCCTCCTAAGTTACATAATTATATCCAGGAAGATGTAGGGTTCTGGACTTAGGGTTTGCAGCTTAGGGTTCAGAATATGCAACTCAGGGCCTTGTGGATGAGGGTTCGAGGTATTCGACCTGTGGGGTTTAGGGGCTCAAGGCTTATATACTTACAGTAGCTGTTGTCTAAACTCCGAGTATCCTTATTAATTACCCCTTAGTACAGTCCCCCATATAATCCCCTGCATAACTCCCCTTTTCAAAGTTAAAGTTCAGACTACAGCTCATAGGTGACTCCACAGTGCGGAGATTGAAGGTTCAGCAATCATAACGATAATAGTGCTACTAAGAAGAATAGTAATCTTTAAGCCCTCCGTACTATACAGACGGTTCCTTGTTCCGGGTCCAAGAAAACCATCTTGGAAAGCGGGCTCTGACAGAAAACTTCCTGGTTCACCATGCCAGCAAGGGGCCCGAGCTGTGAGGTAAGTGTAGATTCTAACCCTATACAAGGCTCTTGGGCTATTTTGAGCCTTCGGGTAAGAGTTTATAGGTTTTACCCTAAATCCTAAACCCGAGACCTTAACCTTTGACATCGCGCATGCCATGCCTGTAAAGCATAATGATATAACATACTCGAAATAGCCTGTCGACTGTGTTCTCAAAGGTCCTGGCTAATAATAGGATCCTGCGAGGGCTTAAAGTCTCTCAACGTATACGCTTACCCCGAGGGCCCAAGTACCCAATAGTTAGCTACTTGGGTTTGGTAATAGTGATGAAGGGACTAAACCCTAAACCCCAAAAGTATGTAAAACAATTGCCTTCTGGCTTAGTTTTGGTTTAAAGGTTTTGGGCTAGTAATTTACCTACTTGTGGGCCCAGGTAGCAATTCTTGGGGAAGTGTTTGATTACTACGTACTTGGGCCCTTACGAAGGGAGTACCCATAACATGCGTTATAAGAGCGTAAATACATATGTGCAACAAAGTAATTATGCCTAATATGTGTCATAGGGTATAGGACTGCTTTTGGGCCGTGAATCAGCGAAATGAGTAATAGTCAGATTTGTAATGCCTTGTAATCCCACGCAATAACTCAAAACCCTAAACCCTAAACCCAATGATTGGGCACATGAACCCTTACAGTACCATAGGCTGGCCTCCTCAGTGAGGACGTCCTGAGAGGAGCCAAGAGAGCTGGAAGCCCTCCCCAGCAAGTCCTCCCAGTAAAGCAGCTTAGGGCATATAGGGTTTAGGGTTTAGGGCATAGTACCTTGCCCTACGGGTCCAAGGACCTAAATCATAGGGTTTTGGGGCCCAAATACTACAATATTCATTGTATTTGGATTCTAAAGCCCTATTATTTGGGTCCTTGAACCCTTAGGGTAGGGCTTAGGGCCCAAATACTTAAAGAGTCTTCTATATACCCACAAGGTTGGTTTTCAAGGCCCATGTTTCAGGCATTTTGGGGCCTAGGTAGCGTTTACTGACTGCTTGTTAGTGAGACTGGAGGCATGCCCTTATAGAATCCGACAGTTGTGTTTCAGTTTTCTGTCCCATTCCTTCAGTCGCCTCTACCAACCAGAAAGTTTAGGGTTTAGGAGGCCCTTAATTTGTTTACCGCTCCTTTTTTTTCCACCCAATCCAGGCGGTAGGCGACAAGCGCTGCACAGTAACCCGAAACCCTAAATCTTAAACTCTAAACCCTAAACTCGAAGGCCTAAATATTTATCTAAACTTTAAACCCTAAACCTGAAGCCCCAAACCTTGAACTCTAAACCCTGAACCCGAAGTCCTAAACCTTGAACTCTACACCCGAAGCCCTTAACCTTGAACCTTGAACTCTAAACCCTAACCCGAAGCCCTAAACCTGGAACCTTGTCAACTCTGAACCCTCATGTCACCCATGGTTCGAGCGTAGGGCCTTGCGGGGCTTATAAACGCGTTGGATCATGACTCAACTTCCAACCCTAAATCCTAAACCCTAAACCCTGAATCCTAAATCCCTAAATCCTGAACCCTAAGCCCCTAAACCCTAAATCCTGAACCCTGAACCCTAAATCCTAAATCCTGAACCCTGAACCCTCATTCCTGAACCCTAAGCTGGGTTTAGGGTTTAGGGATATGTCATGGCTAGGCCGTCTTTCCTCTCAGGCACGAGCCCTAAGCCCAGCTTCAAGACTTGGGGCTTACTTGGAGGCACAGGGTAATGTAGACCCCTATAGGGTTTAGGGTATGGGTTTAGGGCCCATGATTGATAAACCCCTGTCTTTGAAGGGCCTTACTATTAGGATTCCTATGATAATCCCTATTCATGGGAGGGAGGGCGATTAATTAGGGGTCTGGCTTACTGAAAACCGGCTTGGAAGCATACTGGTCTCCCATGTATAAGTTCCAGAAATCACATGGAGTAGAAATGGATTAAAAACTATTACTGAGGCAGACCTAAACTCTAAACCATAAACCCTAGGCCCCAAACCCTAAACCCTAAACCCTAAGCCCTATCCTAAGCCCAAAAGCCTAAGTAAGGCTTGGGACCGTTAAGGTTTAGGACTTGGAGTTGCGAGCTGCTGGTTCAGTGCTTCAGTTTAGGGCTTTTAGCTTCGGACCTCGGCTGTGGAATGTAAACTTACTAGGGGAGGGGGGGATTAGTATGGAATAGGGAATATATCATATAGTAGATGGGTTATACTCCCTTACTCCCTACTAAACAGCAGTAAGCAAATTTCAGTGTAGCCTCACGAGGGTCATGTTTAGAGTTAACAAAATTCACAACGCGCCTTTCTCATATTGGGGTTCTCAAACGGTGGGGTCCTTAGGGACCTGGGGCTATACACGGATCAGAAGGGGGATGATGGAGTCCCTCTTACGGATTGTATAAGGATTTTGAGAAAATGCCACACAGTTTCAAAGCCAGATATCTCACCTAGAATTCCTTTCATGTGTAGACTTCTATGCCCAAAGGAAGGATTACAAGATGTAAGCAAAACTGTAGGTTTTCACTGAAGGACACAGGAAACGCATACATCATATGCAAGTACCTGAGCTTGTGCCAGATGCTTTGTAGTAACAGTATGCAAGGAAATGCGCAACATCAAACGTGCTGAAAGAAACTTCACGTAGCATCGAGTTGCCTGCTTTTCAGTGCTACGACGCAAATGTATGGGGACGCTGATGTTAGACGCTACACCCGAAACGCATACTGCAAAGTCAGAACTTACTGTCCCCATTGACGCCGGACATCTGGAGCGGAATGGTGTTGAAATTTGCTGGACCTGCGTGCAGGGTTCAGGGCTAGGGAGCGACTGGGCGATTGATCGCAAGGTGTGGTGGCTCTTGGGCTTTTATCCTCCATCACAGGACCTACGCAGAATCACCACCCAGAAAAGGAACTATTATTGGGGGAGCTCACAGACTTTGTTCTGCACCTTTAGATCTATGACGTGAAGTCCTGAGAGCAACTACATGGCGCCTCACCACAGGATTGTAATTGTGACTCGAATCAGAGCTTTCTTCTCTCTCGCTCACGTGGCTGCCTGCCATGTAGAACCTAAGTCACTACGCGTGAGAAATGGGCCTTTTAAGTGTGACGTGCTTGTATACACTCATCAACATGCTAAATCAATCACGACTTCTTGGAACCATGAAGCCTGAGACCAGAAGGCAAAGCCTTGAACCCCAAACCCCAGTAAAGTTGATGGTGCTTAAGGGGGAATGGGGGAGGTGAATATAGGTACCGTTATAGGGATACATATAGGGATCATTATGGGGATCCGCTCCCGCACTCTCCCTTAGGCACCGTTAACTAAAGCACCATTAACTAAAGACCGGTCTCATATCGGACGCATCACCTTAAAGGAGAGATCTACAAACCCTTACCCTTCATGTCAAGGTCCACAGATCTAGGTAAGTAAATACAGTTGATACTGAAAACCTGCATGACCCCTAGTACCCTAAACCGTGGAGTTTAGGGTTTAGGGGTTAAGGGTTTAGTTGTGGTACTTGGTACTAGGGTCGGATAAAGGCATGGAAGGCTTCAGTGCGAACGGCAGTACGTGCTTGGGGTTCGATCAGACTGCGCACCATTTCCCATACTGTACTAACCCCTGCATAATCCCTAAACAGCTATACATTCAATGTACCCCTACAATCTTCAATAGCCCTAAACGATAAACCCTAAATCCCAAACCCTAATTGCTAAACCCTAAACCGAACAACACTGAACCATAAACCCTAAATCCTGAACCCTAAACCCTAAATCCTCAAACCTTTGAAGCCCAAATGGTAGTTTCCCTAAATAAGAAGACCCCAGTACACTATAGTCCTTATTATAGGGACCCCCACAAGGGTACCCCTAATTTTGGGAAACCCTAAACCCTAAACCCTAAATAATAGCTTCCATTCCATTATCCTTATATAACCCCT
>CAJNIZ010044981.1:566-47078 GCA_905231905.1 Symbiodinium pilosum
TACATGGACCCTTAGGGTTATGGGGGTACATTGCGCATCCTTGACGGATGGCTCTGTTTTAAGGGTTTAGGTTTTAGGCTCGATTGGGGCTGCTCTCTTCAAATCTACCCCTCCAGCTGAAAGCATAACCCCAAGGGTCCCAGGACCCAAATAATAAGGTTTCAGGGCCTAAATGCCAATAATATTCTAGTAGTTGGGCCCTAAAACCCTATTATTTGGGTCCTTGGACCCTTAAAATCAGGGTAAGTGTTTAGGCTTGACGCCCTAGGGCTCAGGGGTTGAGATGCTCCTCAATCCCTATATGGCTGAATCGGAAGTCCCTCCTTGGACCCTGAGTGATAAACTTGGGTGTGTTTAGCCGTAATCATAGCACAATTAGGCCGGAGGCCGACTCCGTAAGGGCCCCGAAAGCTCAACATCCCTTGATCAGATAATATACCCTAAATGTTACTAGAGCCCCAATATGACTTAAGGTATATTCCCTAAACTCTAAACCCTGAACCCCAAGCTCAGTTAAGGGATATTGGGCTTTCTGGGCCTCTGAAGCCCACAGAGCTAGACCCTGCGTGGCCCCATGCCTACTTCCCATGAAAACCCAGGTATCCTTGAAAGTACCGCACGCTATTTAGGGTTCAGGGGTAGGCCTGGTTTAAAAGCTGGGTAGCAGACGTCCCCGCACATGATGGAGTTCCGCTGTTCTCGGAGATCGTGCACAGAAGCAGACTGGGCGGGCTGAGGGACTGTGCGCAACTCTACTTTGGAGAGTCTGTGGAGGTTTAGGGTTTAGGGTGGGGACTCTTGATGACTTATACAGACTCACAATTAAACTAATTGGGAATAATCCGGAATGGCAGATTTCTTTTGAGCTGCTTGTCTTAGAAGCAATGTTTGTGGGGTGTTGCACAGAGTACAGCATAAGCACCATGACCGTCACCCCCACAATCTAGATTTCGTAGCGTGCGTGAGGGTGTTAGCCCTAAACCTGAATACATACCCGCAGCCACTTCCCTCCAAGAATAAATTAGCCACATAATACCCTAAACCCTAAGCCCCTAAACCCTAAACCCTAAGCCCCTAAACCCTAAACCCTAAGCCCCTAAACCCTAAACCCTAAGCCCCTAAACCCTTTATAAACCCTAAGCCCCTAAGCCACTACCGAAGACAAAGCTTCACCTGGTTCAGGAAGCCACTATGATGCCCTAAGGGTCCATGTACCCAATATTTAGGTCCCCTTTAAAGGGCTATATAGGGTTTAGGGTTTATTTTTTTTTTTTTTTGTGGGACCTTTTCTCCTCGGGTTTGGATCCTTAGAGATGCTTGATTAGCACGGCCCTGGGTTCATCCAGATTCCTGAGGCCAAAACACTCGATCGGCAGCATGTGTCAAGGATACAGACAGAGCATTGGAAAAGCCGAACGAAATCACGGGAAAATATGCCACCAGCAAAATGCCAGCCAGGCAGGACGATCAACTTAGCAGCTGTTACAGCAGGAAACTGACAAATCAACTGAAGGAGCCCTGAGGGTTTAGGGTTTAGGGTTTACCTGGGACGCTTCCAGTGCCGGGAATAGGCGGCACTTTGGAAAGTGCCCAAAATTAACGGCACAGGCACTAAAAGCGGTCACTTCCCCAAAGTTGTACATTCTCTTGTAATCCAATAAATGGGCTTGAAATGGCATGATCAGTTGAGCAAGGCTCTTCGCACTTTTCCTGCTTGGAACGCAGAATGTGCATGGAACGCAGAATGTGCAGCTTCAAGGTGCACTACATAGAACTTTCATAAATGATTTCATCGAACCCATTGCTCGATCTACCTGCATCCACATATGAGAATGGAATTCTTGACTTTCCGTACTGATCTAAATGGCTCCCACATGCTGCCCTGGCCATCGTCTCAGCGGCCTGCCAGGCAGGGAAGTTTCGGGATTGACAGCTTTCGCTTTTTCTGCAGACTTTCTACATCCGAGACAGGACTGCTTGTCCACCTAGAATGCATACAAAAATCAATGGATCCTGCACTGGAACTGACCCCGCACTTCATTCAACACATCTACCACACAGGCAGATGGCTTTGCAGCTTCGGTGAGGACACGACTATGCCAGGTGAAGCTGACATGTTTTTTGATCATGCTCAAAGGTGTAAGCAATAGTTCGTGGCATGCACGCAGGATCCTGAATGCAAAGCCTCTTCAATGTTTTTCCTGTGCTGTAGATTGTGCATGTTGTCAGTTGCCAACAACTGCCATATGTGCTGGGGGGTATCTGTATAACTTAGTGAACCTGCCCTACCTCTGCAAATTGATAGATTTCATTTTGCGTTGCCACATACAGGCCGATGCTTCTGGGTCTTTGTTGTCAATGAGAATGACGAGTGGAGCCGACTTGTGTTACAGGATGCAACAAGGTTCTGGCTGCAGTAATTGTAAACACTCATTGCGCTGATGGATGCTTGTGCAAATTCCCATAATCTCCCTGTTGTGTGCTGTAGCCTTCTTTGTTTTCAGTTCTGGACGTTTGCAGCAAGCGGGGCTGTTCTGCTTTTGTGCCATGCCGCGGTCTCATGCTGAATCTTCGGGAGCTATTTCCTTTGATGTGGCTGAAATTGGGTTTGCAGGCATGGCTGAAGCATGGGAGCAATCGGGTGTGGTGAGAAACCGCTTCCGGCGGAACCTTCCATGGTTGCAGTTCCCCATCCCCAAAAAGGAGGAGATTCCTGAGGGTGAGGGCAAGGAAAATGATGATTCCGACAAGAAGGGTTACCATGCGCCCTCCACACGTGCGTTGGAACTGAATGTTGAGACTTTGTCCGGAATGCTGGATGTGTGTGGTGGGGAGTTCATAGACATTGATCACCTCACAAAGGAGGCACGGTTGGCCAAGAAAGGGTGATTATCTTTGTAGTGCTGTGAAATGCTCAAATCAACGCCTGTAGGTCAAGCGTCTCTTCAAGCTCATGCATCACAAGCCCGACAATGCGCAGCAGGCTTATGGGGATGCTTGGGATCTTCGCATTCTGTGGACTTTCCTTTGGAAACGAGCCACTGATGGGGCAAGGCGACTTCAGTGCCCACGGGACTTGGGTGGGTCTCTACTACCATGCTTGCAGCTCATAATTTGTTTGAATAGCTTTTGCCCTTCAGGCTTGCTAGTTGCATGTGCCAGGACAAAGATCTCGTTATCTTGTTCCGGCGGGTAGTGAAGCTACGTACGGACTTGGAGGAACAAATCCATCAGCTTCCTGAAGGCATGGATGATGATGATGACCTGTATGAATCCATGCAGGCTGAAGAAGATGAGGCCCCCAAAGAGCCTGAGGGTTCCATGCTATCAGATGCTGAGGTTCCGGAACCTGCCCCCGAATTCCTTAAGCGCCGCACATGCCCTTCGAGTCTCGAGACCATTGACTCCCCCCCTGGTGCAATAACTCCTGCTTCAACGAAGCCTTCGGAGATCTTTGAAGTTCCTGAAGAAATGACAGAAGAACAGAAATTGGAACTTGCAGCGGTCTTGCTGAAGATCCAGAGCCTGGAGATGCAGCGCTTACCTCAATCATCTTTGCAAAAATGCATTTACTGCAGCATGACTGCAATGGTGTCTCTCTGGGGGGTTATAAATCTTTCTTGAGGCAGCCGGACATGGCTTCTGCGGGGGCGACGTCCAATGTTGCAGGTGCCGATCTGCCCTGACATTCTTGCGCGCAGCCAGTGTTTAGATTTGTAATGTTTGGGGTTGTGCAGCAGCATGTTTCAGCAGAACATCATACCCAATCCCATTTTCATCACTGACAAAACTCAAGCCACTGTCAATTTCTGGTAGGTGCCACTGGCACTGCTCTTGTGAACCCGGACCAGGCAAAGTGGTTTGGGTAATCTTTTTCAAGGCATTCATGTTTTTTCGTTAGCTCATGGAATCAATTAGCTTCAGTTGCTCTTTTGGGGAAGGTTGAGACGCAGCTCATTCTGCCTGAGAGTGAGTCCGAGCTGCCATCAGAGGGATGCTCTGTGGTGACCCCCAGCCCAGCAAGCCTTGTGCCGCCGGATATTACTCCAGAGAAGGCGCTGCTCACACCAAACGTGTAAGCTTATGATGGTTTTCTAGGTTTGTTACATACACACGTGAAATTTAGAAAGTGGGCCTTTCTAAAATACTTTGGGGCCATTGCCTGCAGGTGTTGCCGACCGAGTGCCCGAGGGTGACACCATCTATGCAGGCAGCTTTGAGATCGGAAAAGCATCGGGTTGCCAAAGAGGCAATTGATGCCAAAAAGAAGGGCGGGAAGAAAGCAAAAGCAGCCGCGCTCAAGAGGATCTTGAGCAGGAAGCGGTTGAACAAGGTACCCATCAAGAAGAAGGGCGGCAAGGGCTCGGGTCGTGCCAAGCAAGACACGGAGGCTGATTCCGAGGAAGATGGATTGCATGATGGTGACGATGCCGAGACTGATGATGGGGACTTCGCGCTCCCAAAGGACGGTTCCTTGCCGGCCTCGTCATCCGACCATATCGCCATGGTCCCGTGTGAGAATGGTGAATGGGAAGACTGGAATGATTGGGGCCATGATGGTGAGGATTGGGAGGATTGGGAGGATGAGCAGCCTGAGGCAAAGCTTGCCAAGCCAAAGAGCAAAGGCGCGCCCAAGGGCAAAGCAAAGGCAAAGGCCAAAGCCTTTGCAAAAGCAAAGGCAAAGGCGAAAGCCAAGGCAAAGGCGAAAGCCAAGGCAACGGCGAAGGGCGAAGCCAAGTCAATGGCAAAATCGAAAGCCTCACCAAAGGGCAAGGGCAAGTCGAGGAAGGCCATTGCAGAGGGTGAGACAGGTACAGCCAGTGTGGCGCACAAGGGCAGGAAAGCCGCTGGCAGTGACTGGGACCACCCCAAGCAGCGCTACGTGTGGATTGGCAAGCGCTGGCTTTTTGAGGTTTTGCCGCAGCAGAAGTATGGATGCTCCTCATGCCGATTCATATTCTTTGGGTGCACAACCTGCCGCAAGGATGATTTCCGGGGGAAAACAGCTCAGCAGATGACTGAGAACGAGGAGTATCAATACGGACTCTCCTGGTTGAATGAGAACGGCATTGACCTCCCTGTGCCAGATGAGCAGGAAGTCAAGGAGTGCACCGCCGGGAGGCGTTCCAAGCGGGGTCGCGACACCGACTAGGGAGGATCTGATGGCTGTGCTGGCCTTTGCCCAGGTTACTTGCCTGCTCTGTGTCTGTGTGGTTCTTTCTCAAAATCTGCTTTTGTGATGCGAAATGTCTAGCCGAGCAATCCATTTTTCTGTTTGCCATGTGTGACACTCCTGTATGAATACATGTAAGTGGTCCCTGACTTGTTCAGCTCTAGAGCAATGGTATCCAATTCCAACTCAGGAGCACCGGCCTCTGTCATTCTGCCATTGGATGATCGGTCCGCAGCCTTGCAAGCGCTGCAATTTTGATGTGTTCGGGTTCACCATGTTGTGGTACAGAAATATTCCAGTAGGATGAGGGCAGGGAAATCCTTGGCCTCGAGGGGGTTATGGGTTTATAGAGCCTGTGCAATTGGAGTGGCCCCAGAGAAATTCCATTCAATTAAATATAGAATACTTTTATACCAGACCCCAAAGAGAGGGCTTTGTGTGAACAAACATGGCCAGTCCAAACCAATTTGCTACAGCTCTGCGGCACTTTCAACTAGGGAAGATGGCAGCATGCCAACATCAACGATTGTACATGCAAATCCTGCGCAATCCACGGCAGCAAAACACTGCGCTTTTGCAAGTCACATGTGCGCTATACTTCCGGTATTCAAAGCCCCTGTAACCCTGTAGCCTCCTCGAGCCAGGTTTGTGGATGCGATTGGATGAACTCCTGGAAAAGGCGACGGCTCTCTGAAGATGGTGCGCCCTGTTTCCTTCCCTGCTTTGATGCTGGTGTTCTGCTACTGTGTAGTTGCAGTTCTTGAAATCATTGTCATGCATGGTTTGGCACACAGGCCGCAGCTGCAATTTTGCTCAGGGCTTCTGGTGTGGAAGGGTTGCAAACATGGCAATGCCTCCGGATAGGTTGCAGCACATTCTGCGTCGTCTTTGGGCCTCTGGGGCCCCTGGAGTCACTTATCTTTGGGAATTCCACTAAGAAGCTATAAACTTGTGCAATGCCAGATCCAGCAGACTCAGCGTCCTTAAGTTCATACCCCAAAAATCCCCAAACCATCCCAGGTGCTCATGTTGATGGTGATGCTCCTTGCTCATACCGATGGTCTGCAGTGGGACCAGGCTAGGGGAAGGGTACATGTAGGATAGGGCATGACTCTATAGGCTTCAGGCTTTCACTTGGATGCTTCAAGACAAAGCACGTCCTGTACTCGTGTAATACAATATACCCTGCGTAACCCGAGATAAGGTAACATCACATGCCCCAAGTTACATACCTTCTTCCAGGTGTGTGGTGCAGTGGAAGTCTTTTCGGGGAAGGAGGTGCTGACCCAGTGCCTCCGTGATCATGACATTGCCACTGCCAGCCTGGACATAACACACTGGGCTAAGTTTTGCAAGCAAAGGGAGTCTGTGGGCAGACCGCTCAAGTGTCGTAATGGCATGGACCTGACTACACCTGGTGGATTTGGGCTACTTAACTTTTCAAGTTTGTCTGACAAAGATCCGGTTGTTTCCATGAGCTTTGTGCTTGATTTCAAACGCTGGATTGTTGTAAGGCTATTGCTGTCGACAATTATGCGATGCTGCGATGGAAACTTCATCGTCTCGTTTGGGCTAGTATGCTCGTCCTTTGTGGCGGTTTCGAGAGGGAGTACCTACAGACATTTCTTTCTGCCATTGGGGGACGAAGCTGCTCCCAGCGTGGAGCTGGGAAACCTGCTAGCTTCAAGGACAGTGCCATGTTGCATGTATATAGGAGGATGTAAAGATTCTTGTGCACTTTCTTTTGCAGGATGATACTGGCCATTCTTGTCGTACAATCTCTTCGAGGAGTTTGGGTGCTAGAACAGCCATCCTCGAGTTTGGTATTTCGGTTGCCAAGATTCCAAATGCTTTGCAGGCTGGCCAAGGCTTGTGGCTTCAAATCAAAGTGTCGATGGCAAACTTTGTTGGGTGCTGATGTGGTAGTTCGAATGCCTTACACTCAAACATTCTAAGAACATTCTAAGAGACTGTTTTGGCAAATATGTGTTGATTGGGGTAACTTGTTTCGGGTAGGGAGACCTCACAAGACCCACTCATGATTCCTAGCAGACCCAACACACCCCTTCTACGATTGATGAAGTATCCGGCAATTATAATGGTAATCAATACTAAAAGGTCCCCCTTGTATTGTGAATTTTGGGTTCTCCTACTCGTAAAACAAACTGCCGGGCTGGCCGATCCTTAAAGCACCCTTGCGTCTCAAGCCCTGCAGGTATTTAAACAACGGTTCTGGATGCAGGGCTGGGGAGGATCGTCCCCTAAAGCTACAACGTTGTGGAGCAACTCGCGAGCAATCAGGAAGTTTGCCACCACTAGCAAAGCTGTCAAGCAGAAAAGAAATGTGGGCCCCCTTGCAGACGTCTACGTAGATAAAGCCGGCAAGAAGCGCTGGAAGGGAAATCGTCTTCTCAAGAGCTCACAGCCTGTGCCTCATTTTCTTTCTTTCGTGACATAAGACATTCTCAATCATATACCTACAGCAACAGTCAGCACTCAGGGTGTACCCGGTTGGCTTTGGGAACAGATTCGCCAAGCTGGTCAAACGCAACCTCTTTCAGAAGGAGAAGGAGGAGCCCAAAACCCTTCAAGTAACTCAACTGAAGCCTATAATTTGCCCAAGTATAGGTTTCTATTTATAAATCTACAGAAATTCACCCACCCCAAACCTAGCCCTTGCTATACTCAGGTGCCTCCGGACGTCGACATCACGCCCTCCATGATCTTGGATGACAAGAGCCTGCTTGCAGATGCATGGCTTGATGCAAAGGCGTATGAGGTTCTCCGATATTTGAGAGGAGGTTGCGGGCTTCAGTTGCCTCCTGACTGGCATGATGCCATGCCTCCATGTAAACCTTACAACCACAGAAGCAGAAGACCCGCCCAAGGTGCCTAGGGAGCCTTTGTTGTGCAGTTCACGTGATGAAAAGAAGCCCTGTAATTCTTCCATATGGGCATTATACCGGGTTGTGGGGTGTATAGGCTCCTGGGCTTCTGGGCTTAGATGGACCTGACTTAAGCTCCAAATGGAGCTTGGGTGCTCTTTTCTGGCTGTCTTTATGAGGACAGAACAATTAAGAAGGGTGGATGTTCTCGGGGCCTCTTTTTCTAATCAGGTGTTTATTAGATAACAAAATAAAGAAAAGCGAAATCCCGATAACCCTGGATTTCAGGCACTGTGACCATAATTCTGTAAAGTGCCGTAAATACCTGCGAAAGTGCCGTAAAAAAGCGTAGGAATCCTAGCAAAAAAAGCAGCAACTTTGCCCACTCGGGAAAATACCTCCCCGAAAGCTTTTTTCACGAACAATTCGTTCTGTTGCAGCCAAGGAAATGTAATGAAACCCCAAGTTATCAGCAGTTCTACCATAAAAAAAACCTATGAAGCAGAATCTTCTGTTGTGCTTTAAATGTTCAATCCTTGGCTGCGACTGAAGTCTGTGATGTGGCCTGGCCTACATGCACACATTCCTGTTACACTGATGTAAAAAAGGCTTTGAGATCCTTATTCAATCATTGCAATACATATAACAGTCATGGATGGGTGTGCGGAATTGGAGTCGCATGCCTATAAAACTTTGTCAAACTCTCTGTTGCAATCTTTGCGGCACTTGTCTCTATAGTGCTCAGGCTTCTTTAGTGTACCGGGCCCAGGGTTTGGTAGATTTAGCTGCAGCAATGTCTGCTGAAGGCAAAGCCTCTGATCTGAATGCAGCCCTTGGCATTTCTAGAGCATGGTCCTGTGACACCCTTCTTCGAGCAAACTCTTTCCTAGCGCAGCAGCAAGCCCAGCACGGCAAGCAGATGAGCCCAGAGGAGATCATTCGTGTTACTTGGTAATCATGATCGCCAAGTTTACACAATTGCCTTGCTATGTATACCCTGATAGATCAACTGAACCCATGACGTACTCAGGCTGCCCAAAATCGCTTGGCTGTGATGTCCGGCCAGACTACACCTGTGGACCCTAAGCCCGCAACACCTCCCAAAAGAAGCCTTGCCTCGCCGGCCCCATCATCATCAGTGCGTGCATCCTCGCCTTCCGAGGCTAGGTTAGGGTTCTGTGCTCGCAAATTTAGATTTGTTTGGAAGTATCTGTATAGGGCCTTTCTTGGAAATTCCTAATTTTCCTCTACTTGGGCGGGTGGGGCATTGGGTCTCCATTGGGTCTTGCCTTAGTCCGCTATAACATTATGGTACCTATTCTTGCCCTGTGGTCTGGTACTAAAGCCAAATCCTTGATGTACCCAGCCCATGTTTGTTGTCAGGCCTCGAACCTGGTTGTGGAGCCTGCAGAAGGAAAGAAGGTTACCATGCAGCAATCATCATGTTCATTGTTTTGCTTCGTATGTTTGCACTGATTTGCTACAATTCAGGAGCCTTCCTCGGATACTTCCCCAAGCCCAGCAAAGAAGGCCGATGGCTGATTTGTATCACAATTCTTGCAATCATCCTGAACAAGTGCTATACAGATCATGTTGGCCAGGTGAAAACAACGCAGCAGAGATATCTTGCCAAGTTGGACAACACATTGCGAAGACTTTGCACTCCGAAGCCTAGATCGGGAAAGCTCGAAGTTGCGCCAGAAGTGCGAAGCCAATGGCTGAAGGGGGGGGATTCCAGGAAGCACCTACTCAAGATTCTGGTTACAGTGGAGGGATCCAAGGACTCATTGCTTGTGAGTACATGCTACTTGCTGTTCTGTGTAGACTACATAGTTGCTTTCTCGTCATTGCAAGTTGCAGGCTGAGTTCAAGAAGCGGATCGAGCACATCCGGAAAACTATGCGTAGCAAGGAGCTTACGGTTCAGTCAGGGTGGTACACGAAGGAGAAGATGAAGACTCTTGAGGGCTTCGATAAGTCCCTAATCTGAACAGAGATGCTTTTCATAGGGTCCTATATATATAAGCCCTGAATTTGAGTTGTGTCGTGTGGTGCAACCAGGGAATACATCAAGAAGGCCATTGCCTGGTGCAGCGCTCGCAATCGGGTGAAGACTCATGTCAGGCACCTCAGGGTGGGAACATTGTCATATGTTTGAAGCTTGCTTCAAAACTGTTAGCAAATGCTACTCAGCATGTTCTCTGCCTGCCCTGTGATTGACAGACGTGACAAGTACGACAAGTCTCGTCGTGAGTATTGGGTTGATGTCTCGACCGTTGGCAAGTTTGTTGCTGCCGAATCGGAAGAGATCCGTGACAACACCATTGCAGAGGGCAGGGCTGATGGGTTCGTTCTGGGTGGCATTGAGTCAGGCCCTCCGAACCCACAAGGCTAGGAGTCAGAGTCAGAGGATGATCAGGATGAAGACTCAGAGTCTGATCGTGACACCAGCAAGAATAACAAGTCCCGTGGGCCCAAGAAGAATGTGCAAGCCAACGAGGTGGAAGAGGAACATGCTTTGGAGGCTGTGTGCTAGGCTAGCGCGGGTATACAGGAAAGGGTAGGGAACCTCAGGTGGGTATCCAATCCTCCAACTGTCCCTGAACCCTTTAGACCGTATGCACCCCTATAAACTCCCTAAACCCTGAACTATACAGACTTGCATGAAACTCTCTAAAAGAACTCCCACTGAAGACCGAGACTTTTTGATTCATGCAAGGTAATACAGCCCCGGAAAAACCCCATAATTGTAGATATTAGGAGAAGCCCCGCAATGCCGAAAGCAACCCAACAACTATTTAACCTAAGCCTTCCTGCTCTGAGTCATGCGCAGGCAGTCGAAAATGTTGCCGAAGTGTTGACCAATGTCCTCCGAACAAGGGCTCGCTTGCAGAACACGGCTGACAAGCTGGAAGAGCTCTTGGCCCATCCGCAAGATCCTGCTACTAAAGCGATGAACAAGGACGAGGCCAAGTCGCTGCCTATCTTAACTAATCTTTGCCAAGTGTTCCTGATGACTTTAAAGGTCATGGGTCTTGTGCTGCAGCAAGTCTATAACATGCATGGAGCTTAAGGTGCTTGAAAAAGCTGAATGATCATTGTTCGAAGATGATGTCTTTGCACGACGCTTTGGCTGACTTGAAATCCTATTTCGATGGCCATGGTGAGCAAACTGAAGCGCGCCTTACCTGCGATGTAGCTATGTAGACAGTGCATGTGCGACTCCACTCAGTGATTAATGGCAAACCTGAAAGAACCCCTTGACCCGCCTGCCCAAGAAAGACCTTGCCTTTGCAATCACAATACGCAGCCGAGGGTCTTCAGCATCGCTACAACTAAGGAAGATGTCGGAACTTGATGGTAAGGTGAAGCAAATCGAATCCGCGTGCCCTTGGTACAACTTAGTGCTGTGCCCTGACATTGCATTGAACATATGTGCTGCATAGGTGCAGCCGGGCAGTGATGGAAGATGTCAAAGTGAAGAAGTTCCTAGCCTAGATTCCAATCAGCCCTGGCTTTAAAACCCTTGATTTCCCTGTTGTCCTGCCCAGGACACTGCTTCGAGCCGCCCCAAAGGCACCTGCGTGCTCCAACTTAGGGTCTGCAATGTGGAGAGTTTGGGAGTTTGTGTTTCCGTTCAGGCAGAAAGGCCTTCCGGAAATGGTGGACACAATGGGCATGGAGGAAAGGGAAAAGGTGGAGGAAAGGGTGCCAAAGGTGCCAGTAAAGGTGCCAAAGGTGCGGGAAAGGGTGGCAAAGCTGCAGGTAAGGGTGCTTCCAAAGGCACCCTCAAGAAGCGCTGAGAGGCAGTCTTCACTCATGTCAAGCATATGCTGTCCCTGGAAAATTGCATTAATGCTCCTAAGCTGAATCACGCCCTTTCCGAAAGGATTACCGTGCCTCATCCAAAATGCGGAGCTCATCGAGGATCTGATGGATATGGATGCTTGGCCTCCTGCCAAGCGGCAGGAATGGTGATCTGTTTTCGCGCAGCTGCAATCTAGCATGCTTGTGTAGGACCTGAGGAGGACATTAGCAATACTGCAGTTGTTTTGTAGATAGGGCACAAATTACACTGGATACTTGGGGCCACGTAGCTAAGAAGATAACTCTACCCACTGCTTCCTGATTTTATCCTCCGGGTGGCTACCTATGCGAAATTCCTGCTGGTTGCAGTTCAGTTGATCACGCTGGCATTCCAGTGTGTTCGTTTCAATTCATGATTCTGAGAAGGATTTCTGTCCAGTTCAGCGTGAAAGGGGTGCGCTGGAAAATGTTTGCAATTTGCCTTCACTGCCAATGCATATTCTATTCTTACGGCCAGCAACACAACATCCCCGGCGTTGTCCTTCGCAGGCTTGGCGAGAAGCTCGACCACATCTGACTCAGGTCCTGCTGCACGAGCTATTGCCCAGGCAGTTTCAAAGGGTGTGTCTTATCTGGGTTGAAACCAAAATTTCACTCAAACCCTGACTCCCCTAAGTGGTTTGCAGGTCTTACAGGACCATCCCCGAAATGGTTTACATCTACATTTCCTATGTATGAATAAATGAGGGTCACCCGGAATAGAGACAGATATGTAGTTTTTCTGTGAAACAACGGGATTCACATGGGTTGGGGTTCTGCTAGGAAACTTTAGCCACCAAAGGATTGCAAGGCTTGAATCCCCGGGAACACCCCAATGCTACAGCTAAACATGTATATGAAGTATGTAGCCTGACCTTATACAGCCTGGAGGGTCCCCAACATGTCTATTTACTTAGAACTGCTAAAGAGTGATCAATAGCCCCTCTAGCTGGCCATAATCTCACAAGTAAGGTAAGCCAAGCGGAGGCATGTTCAATGGCAGCTGGTTTTTGGGAAGAGCTTTCTATGTTGGGTGACGCAACGGAGATGCCCAGCTACTCTTTCTTACGCGAGGCCACACGATTGCAAGAGACCAAGCACCAGAATGCCTTGATGGATCTCCTCAAAAAGTACAAGCTGACGGCTAACATCCCCATGACAATGCTGGATATAGGGAATGCGAAGCACCCTGTTTTGAAACCGAGCGACTTTATATCAGCATTATCTCGGGAGAGGAAATTGGAACTGTTGTTGTGCAACCATACAGGCATCGACTACCAGGACTTTTGGCACCACTGGAGGCTTCTCCAGAGTGACCACCCTGTCTTTGTGCATCACTCCAGACGATTACGATCTTGCATTCCTGTTTGGCTTTTTGCTGATGAGGGAACATCAATTAAGAAGAAAGCGATCCTTGTGCTACAGTATCAGCCAATCCTTGGATGGGGGAGCAAAAGAGCGGAGGATGTCAATATGCGTGGCGTCAGCACAACCACCAGATTCTTGTTTTCCGTCATGTCTGGAAAAGTCTATGCTGGCAAAAAGAAGAAGCAAGAACCATTACATGACCTTGTTTCTGCTTTTGCCACTGAAATGGGTTCCTGCTTCAACACCCCAATTGATGTGCAAGGTGTGCCTTGGACAAAGAAGTTGTACTTGATTTGCCTGGGCCTGAAGGGGGATCTCGCGGCCCTCGTAAAACTGGGGAAGCTCAGCCGGAATTACATGAGAGATACAGCTACAGGCATTGGACCAGGAATTTGTCACTTGTGCAAGGCGGGGCAGGAAGGGTGTGGGTGGGATGAGACCGATTTCCTGCCCATGCAGCGCATGAAGACAAATGTGCCGACACCGTGGCTTCGAGAGCCAAGCCTCATCAGCCTTATTCCTGTGAGCCCTTCCAAAAAAGCTGAATTCTTTCGATTGGACGTCTTCCACATTCTGCTGAAAGGAGTCTTTGGCGATATTTGTGCCAACGCAATTGTTTCTTGTAAACAATCAACGGAAAAGCTATGTACTGTTTTCTTTTTTAAGTTGGGTACCTACAATCATGTTGGGCTTTGGGGGTATGCTTTGAAGGTGACCTGCTACGACTTCCAAATGTTTGGCAATTTGTCTTTGGATGGCTTGCTTCAGCACATCTTCGAAGATGCTCGGGATTTCTGCCGGAGAAATCATTTGCAACTTCACATGAATGCTTTGACAAAGGACCTGTTGGGAATCAAGCGTGCCAGCAACTACCCCAAAGCGATTCTTAGTCAGATACAGCCTCCTGTGTTTATTGTTGAAACTCTTCGTTGGTGTTTTTATGTGTATTTAGTTTCTCCAACAAATGCCCAAATACTACAGGTCGTGGTTCAAGGGTGCTGACACCAGCACATTGTGCATTTACTTGGAGTCCATGTTGCGGGACATGCTGCCCATTGTGCCCGAAAGCCATCGCGAGTATGTGAATCTGATTGTGGCGGCGCTCAAGAATGCAAATCTTTTCATGAGGACCCTGCTTCACAGTGGGCTTTTTCTTCTTGAATCAGAGCGCAACACAGCGATTGCGGCCGGAAGTAAAGTCATGAGTTTCTTCAAGCGCCTGGCTGGCATGGCCTACGTGATGCAACTTACCAGATGGAAACTTCAACCAAAGTACCACTACATGGCAGAAGTAATATTTGCCATGGAGTATGAGAAACAGCAAGACTTGCCATCCTTGAATCCATTGAGCACAGCCACTCAACTTGATGAGGACTTTGTGGGAAGGGTTGCTGGTGCTTCGCGAACGGTATCATCCCGGGCAACACACGTCCGAACGATTGAAAGATTCCTTCTGGAATTGCAGTTAAAGTGGTAGCTTGGGACATGTGCTTCTTGAATAACAAAATATGGGAACCCCCTATACTAAACTTATTCTTACATACCTATACATACCCTCAAAGGTCCCAATGTCCCAGAAGCACCCAGTCCTCAGCCGGATCATGATCTTCGCCATGCCGTGGCCAGCCAGAAAAGGATGGGTCGTCTTTGGAAATTAGTGGGGTACTTATGGGATGTAGTGGTGCTATCTCCACAGGATGTTTTCACGGATGCTATAAAGGATGTTCTTGAGTATGGTAAGGTGTGTATATGTCATCACTTCAACGGGTCTGAGCTTTCAGCTTTCTTTGCATCAGGTGCCACATGCTAAACCCCATGAACCCCAAAAGCAGCAACTTTAAGAAGTGCTGCTTTCTGACCCCGAAATCGTCAACTTCCAAGAAGTGCCAGAAATATCGGGCACCAGGTTTCCCAGGTAGGGTTTAGGGTCCATGTACCCAATATTTAGGTACTTGGGTTTTGGGTATTAATAGTTAATATAGTAAAGGTTTTGGGAAAGTATATGATTATTGGGTACTTGGACCCTTAGGGATGGGAGTATGTAACATGCAGGGGGAGGGGATTTTATTCCTACGGACTGGTATACCGTAGAATCCAAAAAAGCATAACCCTTAACACTCAAACCTCGCAGCCCGTAAACGCAAAAAATTCCTACCTGGACTCCAGGTAAGGGTCCAAGTACCCAATGATCATAAACTTACCCAAAAACTATAGTATAATTTCTATTACCCTAGACATAAGTACCTAATTATTGGATACTTGGACCCTTAGGGGTTAGAGATCCGCGAAATAGGGTCCAGGCAAACTCTAAGCTAGCAGCGCCCTGAACACTAAACCCTACCTGGACCCCAAAAGTAAATGAAATAATAGCCTTAAACACCTAAAAAGCCAAAACCGCAATTATTCTACATGATTCTACATACTTTTGGGGTTGGTAAACCTTAAGATGTTTTGAGCTCCCGGCAGTAGTGTCGATGAAAGCACGGAGCTGAGACTTGCGATGGCCCCAGTCCTGCGAAAAAAGGTCTCTTGGCTGGCCTTTAGAAACCTTCGAAAAATATTAGTATAGATGGGTCCCTATAAAACCAATAAAGAAAAATGTTTAAGGAACCCAAAGGCCTGCCCAGGCCTATACATTGCAGAATTTCCAGATTATGGCTCAGGTGCTGTAAGATTAGAGCTTAGGATTTCGGGTCTGTTTAGGCTTTAGTCATTCTGTAGGGCTTAGCGATAGGGTCTAGGGTTTAGGGAAGACTCTCGTGCTCCTTCGGGTGCTAGCGCTTTGTGGTTTAGAGGGTCTTCAGGAATCAAATCATTGGACTTCCCCACCCAAAGCCACTCCAAACCGTAGTAAAGAGTCCCCACAACTCGTCAGGCAGCATTGCTTGGACCCCATAGTTGGACCCCAAAAGTATGCAACTTCATGGCCTCGTTTGCCTATCCTACTCTCAGGTCTAGGCAAGGGTGGTTGGTCTTTCTTCTTCTGCTGCAACTTTAGCTCCGAGACAACAATCCCCAACACCCTGTCCTGGGTTGCTGTTGAGGCAACTAATGTTTTCCTTATTCATGTAGAAACTTAGTTTACGTTCCTGTACAGTACTCCAGTATCGCAGAGGACTCTGCGCATTCAGCAATATAGTCATTGCAAGCCCGTGAGAAAGGTGCATTTTCTATTTTCCAAGGATCAAAACCCAAATCCTAACCCTGTAAACCCTCACCGCTGAACCCTCAACCCTAAACCCATCACCTCAACCTCCGAACCCCGACAGATGAGCTATACCCTAAACTCCTAGCATCTCCCTTAGTAAGACCTATGACAATCCCGTTCATAACCCCCCTTAAGGAGTTTGGGCCCTAATCTCCTGAATCCTACATAACCCCTTTAAGGAGTTTTTTACCCTAAGGGTCCAAGGACCCCAATAATAGGGTTTTAGGGCCCAAATGCCAATAATATTCTAGTATTCGGGCCCTAAAACCCTATTAGTTGGGTCCTTGGACCCTTAGGGTTAAGGAGTTTAGACTAGAGCTCAGATGCTCCTCGCCATCCTTCCCGCACTTCTGCGCCTGTCTCAGAGCAGTTTGCAGTTAAACGGCGTGGGGTTTGCCGCTTGCGTTTAGCCGGGTTTAGGGCTTACGATTTAGGGCTAAAGGTTTAGGGTTTAGGGTTTAGGGCTTATGGTGGTGATACCTGGAGCAACAAAAACGTAGGGTTCCCAAAAACCTCTGGCAGGATCTAAAAGCTAGATCCCGGACAGTGGATACAACAAATCCTGCATCACCCCAAGTACCTTAGACCTGGAAATTGTGATACTACGGTCTACTAAGGTCACGCAGAATTTCTTGTATCAGCAGTATGTAGACTCTAAACAAAACCGTTATCTAAACCCCAATAAATCTTGACTTACAAGTTCCCTAAACCCTAAACCCTAAACCCTAAACCCTAAACCCTAAACCTGCATTCTAACATCCTATTTCTCAGGCTCTGGGTTGTGGCTTAGGGATGCACCTCATGGGTTATCTCGGAATTTGGGTTTAGGGTTAAGGGTTTAGGGTAAGTGCCTACTTTGCCTCTGAATTTGTATTTAGGGTTTAAGGTGTACCTACTTTTATGGCTCGGAAAAAACATCAGAAGATTGGGTAGTTTGCTGAGCTTCCTGGTTCGGATCCACAGGTGAAACACCAGGTTTGGGGGCCCCTACACCCCATTTAGGGTTTAGGGTTTAGGGTTTAGGGTGTTCTCAAACCCTGAGGGTCCAAGGACCCAAATAATAGGGTTTTAGGGCCCAAGTACTATAAAATTAATGGTATTTGGGCCCTAAAACCCTATTGTTTGGGTCCTTGGACCCTTAGGGAAAGGGTGTGGGGCAAAACAATTCTGAATTTAGCGGTTTGAAGCTTCGGGGTTCAGCGTTCAGTGCCGTGGCGGTTACTGAGACTCAAGGGTCATCCTGCCAGAAGCTTGAAAAGCTCCGAAACGCTGTTTAGGGTTTACTGGGTTGGTGTTAAGGAATTTCAGGAATTTCATGTTTTATCACCATAACTAGGGTGTCCTTTCAGTAGTGACTTAATTTAAGCCTTACCAGCTAAGCTCTAAACCGGACTTTAGAGAGACACCTGCGCAATGGCTACCTGGACTTCTTTAAGGAATAACAGTAGCCCGATCCTGTACCCCAATTACCTACAGTTCTATTTGTTATACACATTGAGTAAGGGGTAGTTACTACTAAGCATGTTTAGCTTCTAGTGCACGATGGTTGAATACTGAGGGGGTTTGATGGCGCTCGTTTTTGGGCTTTTGGACAACAAACCGCCTGCTGGAGGCTTGGGGCCTATCTATAGTCTAAACCCCAGTATCCGCCTTAATAACCTCTAAAGTAGTCCCCTATACAATCCCTTGTAGAACCCCCTTTAAGGAGTGTAGAGCCTAAATCCTAAACCTTGGATAATCCCCTATATGAATCCCTTTTAAGGAGTTCAGACTAAAGCTCCTGTGCTAGTTCAACTGGCGGCGCTGCAGCTTTAAAAAGCCCAAAACCAACCTCAGACTTGTAGGCAGTTTGGGTTCCGCTTTAGGGTATTGGGTTTAGGGTTCAGGTTTAGGGTTGAGGTTTCAGATTTCGGGTTTAGGGCTCAGGTTTAAGGTTTAGGGTCTGCAGAACGGACCCGGATCTTGTTTGGGGCGCTCATGCACCCTAAGCCCTAAACCCCTTAAACCCTAAACAGTTTAGAGTTTAGGGTTTAAGGGACTTCTCAGTCAACTTTCTGCAAGGCAGCAGACACTACAGCGCGGGGCGCCCAAGGTTCAAAGCGCAACACTTTGAAACTTTTCAAAGCAAATATACAACTATGGTTACTCTTACAAGTTTTAGGATTTAGGGTTTTTACAGCTTAGGCTAAACCCTAAACCCTATTAACCCTGAACCCTAACGCTAAGGCTTACAGTCTAGGGGTCTGGCGTCTACGGCTTAGGGCGTCTGAGAGACAAATATAGAAGTTCAGGACCATCATGTTTAACTTTGAGCTGAGAGGCTTTAGGGTTTAGGGTTTGATGGAGTTCACTTGCAAAAAGCAGATACGAAATGGGGTCTACGGATAACATGCATATATATATATATGTATGTATGCATGTATGTATGTATGTATGTATGTATGTACGTACGTAGGTACGTAGGTACGTAGGTATGTATGTATATGTACATACATATACACCTGTATATATTTCCTTGAAAGGGACCCTATAAAAACCCGTTTAGTGGGGCTATACTTACCCTGAACCCTAAAGCCTAAACCACATCTACCCAGTGCTGGCCGTGCCTATTCGGCTCTGCTCCATCCTCCAAGGCATGGCTTTGGGCTTGGGGATGAGATGGTCAAGGTTTAGGGTTTAGAGTTTAGGGTTTAGGGTTTAGGGTTTAGAGTTTAGGGTTTAGAGTTTAGAGTTTAGGGTTTAGGGTTTAGGGTTTAGGGTTTAGGGTGCGGGGTAAAGTAATCCCTTGACATAGTTTAGGGTTTGCATTTTTTGTTTTAAAGGTCAAAGGTTTGGCGTGTAGGGCCCTAAACCCCTAAGACCTTAATAATGGACAGTCAATTGGGAAAGCAACTTCAAATTATGAAACTTGGAGGGTCGGGGTGAGTTAGTGAGCAATGGAAAAGGAAACGGAAACTACCATGTTGTTTTTCGGCTTTGGGTATTCATAATGGGGGTACCTGGGCCTAGGCTTATTTAATCAGTAAGGCCTAAACCTGAAAGCACTCAGCTCAAAACCCTAAACCATATATAGATATATGTATATATATATATGTGTATATATATATATTGCTTACGGCTTCGGGATTGGGGGTTCACTTGCTGGTTGTTGGTGAGCAGTGAGAGAATGAAAGAGTCGGAGTTACTAAACCTCCATCCCAAACCCTAAACCCTAAACCGCATGGGCGCTCCTCATCCATGGGAAGGGCGGATGGGCCGCTTGATCAAATTTGCACAGCAAGTACCAGTGGGGTCATTCCCCCCTACAGTAACTGTTACCACAATGGGTTCTAGGAGTTATAAGAACCCCCTTAATAAGGCCCCTTTAAGGACAGTTACTGGGAGGGGGAATGACCCAAGGTACCAGCAACAATCTGAAGCTACGAAGGGGAGTGCGTTGTGCCGAGTTAAGGGTTCGGGGTGTGCGCTGGCCATAAGCCCACCTGCCCCAGCGCACATCCACCCACCCAGAAGGCAGCCCCCACAAAGAACATCAAGACAGCGCGTCTCAAAACTTGGTACATGCCCTCAGATCCATGCCTGACACCCTTATTCCTCAACCCTGCTAGGCCATATTCCCGAAGCAGGGTTTGGCTTACGCTCCCACGACGCAAGGCGATGTAACTACTTCAGCACATGTCCAAAAGGCAGGCCCTTAGGGTCGCAAGGGATATTATCGTATATTATAATATATTTTCAATATATTATAGCAGATTATAGTAGATTATACTAAATTACAGTTATTGTGGTATATTGTAATATATCATGGGATATTATATAGGTATCATAAACTGATCATGTAGGTCCTCCATAAGGATTTTCTAAGCTCATTTCAACGAAGTCCCAAATCTGACTCCACAGTTTTTCACCTTTACAACTGCAGTGGTTGTTCTGATTCCTATTGCTCTTCCAATTAGAAACTACAAGTACAATGAGTACTGTCCTGGCTGCATCTACAGTGATTCCTGCTTGGAATGCAAGTGGAAAGAATGCTTGAACTTCTACATCTTATCGTTGATCTCTGGTACGTGCAATCTCTTCTCAGAACCTTCAACCCGAAAAACCTGCTAGCGAGGACCTGGATGAGGGCCGCAGGTTCTGGACGCCGCAACTTGCGAAGAAAGTCTGGCCTGCAGGCGATCAAAGAATCACCTCCCCTGTGATGAACCCCCCCAACCCCTGTAGGAGAGACGCAGGACATATGCAACATCAGTGAGGGGGAAGGGGGGAGGGGGTTGGCCAACATGCGAGGTAAGGGATTCGCCAGAATAAGGTCTTGGGGCATATTCTGGTATAACCATCTCAGGATTCTAAGGGGATCTTTACGCAGTGTTATAACATTGAGGGTTCGTTCAGGATTTAGGGTGCTGTTCTTGTAGATTTGTGCGAAGCTTCTGTTGAGCACCCTTTGCGCGCCGTCTTCTAGTCTGCACACTGCCGTCCCTTCACTTGTAGCACGCGAAAACCTGCCTAGTCATTACAAAGAGCCTCTCAAAGAACCACAACATGGAACTGCAGATTGAATCTTCAAAGAACCCAATTACAATCAAGGGATATTGGACTTAATCGGTATAGTCCCCCTTAAGTAGATAGGATATGGCTTTGAGTATATGATAATAAGATCCCCATATGCCCCATATTCCATCTACTTCAGGGGGACTATAACTCCTTTTCAGAACCACAGGCCTTCGTGAAGCTCGCGCTCTCCGCGCTGTTTTTCCTGAGAACTGCTTCCAGCAGGACAAGCACAGGGGGGCTTCTCAAAAATAGGGTACTCTTTTGGGAGTTCCCCAAAGTAAGGATTATAGGATTTGGTGTCTCTATAGCGGTCCCCTTATTATGAGGGAAACTACCACATGTCCTGGGCTAGGATATGATCCTCAACCAGCGGACCGAATACGAGAGATGAAAACCGAAGCACGAATCATTGTCTTTTTGATGCCCCCTCTGAATGAGCTGAAATTATTGGTTCATGGGGCTTCAAAGGGATAACCCTCATTTTATCGGTACGGCTGCTATTACGTGCTACTCCTCCGGCTACTGTTCATCTGGCTACTGCTACTTTATTCCTTTTTACTCCTACTCCAACTCCCATGCCTAGTCCTCGGTCTCATAGTACTATGACTACTGCTGCTCCCTACTTCTACCCACCTGCGCTTCCAGTCCCTGCCGCCTGTTGCCAGTTCCAATGCCACAAACACCAACACCAACAACAGCTCCGCCGCCACCACCACAAGCATCTTCTCTACCATGATGCTTCGACATGAGGTAAGATGACATTTCTGCTTGCTACTGTGGACTGACGAGAACGCGTAATACTGACCTGCTACTGCTACACCCTGTTGAACCCAACGGGCGTCTAGAATTCTACATCCTCCAACTCTGTTGACGCATTATACACTGGAAACACTGTGAATCCATGAACCCTAAGCGTTTCCCCGCCTACGGGCTACAACCTGCACGAGGTTGATGTTCCCGAAATACTGTAACCTTTGTAGGGACCCTATCTGTAGTAAGAATGCAATTGGGTGAGCATCCTAATCGAACCATTAACATGGACCCTCAAAAACTGCGGTCCCCTTGTTTATCCGAAGGGTATCTAGGCAACCGCTGTCTCAAGAAACCTAACAGAGCGAGGATGACTTTGACTCTCAACCCGAAATCCAGAACCTTAAATCCTAAACCGTGAACCCTGAATCCTAAACCCTTCATGGACCCTGAATCCTATAGACCCTAAATCCTAGATCCTACTTTATACCCTGAACCCTCTACCCCTAACTCTAAACCGAAAACCCTAAACCCTGAACCCCTCGTCGGGCAGCCGTCTCTCCAAAGCGCCGGCTGGCTGCTCGGCACTCGGACTGCGGGCGACCTGCCTGTCGCAGGAAGGAGCCTGGGTCCTGCCCCCACCCTTTAGCAGTCCAGGGTTTAGGGTTTACGGTATAATAAACGAAATATCATGGGTACAAAAATGGAAGTGTCAAGAGGACCCTGCGCAAGGAAATGCTGCAGCAAACGCAGCACATAAGCTATAGTCCAAACTGCTAGTATCCCCCTTGATTAGCCCTAGAATACTCCCCTATATCATGCCCTATAGAACACCCCTTTACGGATTTTAGACTACAGTTCACATAGGGCCAAACCAACACCGCACACAAATGCCCCCCCCACCTGAGAGGCTTCGAAGACCTCCTGCAGCACACTACACCCGGTTTAGGGTTTAGGGTTTAGGGTTTAGGGTTTAGGGTTTTGTGTTTAGGGACAAGAGGGTTGCACTGAATTCCGGAATCTTTTCAAAGAAGATTGCCTCAGTCTTGTGTTGTATGGTCCTCCTACGTGTGTTGGAATTTGTAGGAGGCGCACTGATTGCAAACTGTAGACTTGTTCAGGACATGAAATACAAAAAGGACATGGGCATTGTTCTCATCCAGACCTATGTACACCCCACAGAAAGTACGATCCCATTCAGCGAACCCTAAACCCTAAACCCTGAACCCTGAACCCTGAACCCTAGACCCCAATCCCTAAGCCCTAAATCCTAAACCCTAACCCGTGTGGCAGACACAGCACCAGATGCAGATGCTCCTGAGTGGTCCAGGGGCCTCGAAGGCTGCTAGCCGTGACCTCAAACAGCTATGTCCGATATAACCATATATAAGGGATATAAAAGGGGATACTAGGAGTTTAGACAAGGACTTATATTATATAAGTCCTTGTCTAAACTCCTCATATCCCCTTTAAAATCCCCTATAGTCGTCCCCTAGCATATCCCCTAAATAACCCCCTTTCAGGAGTTTAGATAGTAGCTCATATATAGCCCCATGTACCCCCGTATATCCCCTTCTATGACTCTATATACCCCGAAGTAACCCTACATGCCTTAGACTAGTTAGGATGCTGAAAGAGTCCCGAATCGTCGCAGGGTCCTTTGGGTTGAGATAACCCAAACCCCTTTATTGTTCAGGATTTACCGATTACGGCTTCGGTATAAGGAGTTCGGTTCAGAATTGCAGGTCTTCTCTAGGGATGCCCATGACAGAAGATGTGGTCGAGAAATTTCGAGCCATGGCCGCATGGTCGTTTTCGGTGCGTTTGGAAGCAACTTCACATCATGCCTGGGAATGCAACTTGAGCAGGCTCCGCCGAACACACCCAGTAAAAAAATCACGAGGACCTGCAACAGAAAGAGTCTGTATTCTGGAACGGCCCATCTGGGATGCAAGACCGAACACGTATCATGTACCTAACTTATGGTCCCCCAGGTGACTTTGCAATACTGATACTTCTAGTTCGGCCGGGAGCCGCTTAAGGACGCGAATGCTGGACATCCACGGAGCACGTCGGTTTCCCCTGCTGGCCTCTTGGCGTTCCCGGATGATTCCAGAATAACCCTTTGCAGTGTCTCGTTTGCCGAGGACCATTCTCAATTCTCCACACATAACCATTCTCAATTTTCCACATAGCCCCCAATTAGCCTCTGTGCGAATACTAGATAACTCCTATGCGATCTCTACATTTCATCCTCCCCCTGTCT
Source organism: Symbiodinium pilosum (assembly GCA_905231905.1). Lineage (NCBI taxonomy): Eukaryota > Dinophyceae > Suessiales > Symbiodiniaceae > Symbiodinium > Symbiodinium pilosum. The sequence continues at coordinate 24,619 of CAJNIZ010044981.1, forward strand.
CCTGAAGCACTGGTAGGGCCTAGTCTCAGACTGCTAACACTCAAAGAATCCCCAAAAAGCCTGGGATCCCTTCAGGTAAAATAGGGGTTAACTAGGGATGATGGAAAATGAAATGGAAACTACTATAGCATATTGGTGTTAATATAGGGATAATGGAAAATAGAATGGAAACTACTATAGTATATTGCACTCAGAAGGTCTCAGATCCTGCATCATATCGTAGCTTCCATTTCCTTTTTTCATGCTCCCCTATGGCCCGCCCAAAGTGGACACCAAATTGACTGACCAATATTCCTAAAAAACGTATACACCCACTAGAAACCATAATGAAAGCCTAACTCATATGTCCTCGACTATCTCTACGCATATGAATATAAATATAGATATATATTTACATACCCTAACCATGTGGCCTGGTGCCCAGCTCAACGCTACATCCTATGTGGTAACAACAATTTTCTTCTCCACTCCCCCTATATCCCTACATATCCCTATATATAACTATAACCCTGTACCCTAAACCCTAAACCCTGAACCCTAAACCCTAAACCCTAAACCCTGAACCCTAAACCCTAAACCCTCTAAGCCCTAAACCTGCTCGGTGCCCCGCTATACCCCAGGATTCCGCATGCCCAGGGTCTTCGTGAGGGTCTCCCCGGCCAAGGCCCATGGCTCTCACAAGGGAGCCGGATGGCTCTGTACTGGCCTTTTGGTTAGCTGGGAATGGAAACTACTGTAATAGGGTTATGTAAGGTTTAGGGTTTAGGGCTCAGGGTTTGGGGAAGGAATGGAAAAGAAAATGGAAACTGCTGTAATGGGTTATACAAGGGCTACTATGAGGATCCATTCCTTCATTCCTAGCTAACCAAAGGCCAGTGTAGTTACTGTGCCCTATATGCCCTAGCAATGGAATACACCCTAAATAATACTAGTTGGGGATGGAAAATGACATGGAAACAGGTTGGATGGAGGGTTGACAAGGATATATACCCTTGATTAAGTCCTTATTTGCAGGGCTTCTTTTTGCCGGCCATAGAATACTCATCGACACCCTTACTGCGGGTTAGCTGAAGGATCATGGCATGTTGCATTGCATTTTAAGTGGGCCCAGCTTTCGACCAAACTCCCTAAACCCTCAACCCTAAAATCCCTGACACCCTAAACCTTATCAGGGTGCTCAAACCCAGTAGCCTGGTTCTACATGCCACAACCCTAAAAGTACTTGCGGAAAAAAAAGAGTTGTGAGCAGGTAATGTTCTACAGTCCCTTACGGGTTTGAAGGTTTAGGGTTTAAGCCTTAATAGTCTTATGACTACATGAGCTAGAGTCTAAGCTCCTAGTATCCCCTTAGAAACCCCTTTCATACTCCCCTACATGACCACCTATACAGCCCCCCCTTAAAGGAGTTTAGACTATAGCTCTTGCGACTACATACCTGTAACACTGGTGCTTCGAAATCTGCGTTTCTATCCTGCAAGGACCTGGGCTTGACCATGATCGGCTGAACATCACCTTCGATTCAAGTAACGCCAGCTGAATAGTCGTAATGGGGTTTAGGGTTTAGGGTCGACAACCACCCTGTAATAGTGGTACGAGTATAGAAGGTATGTGATGGGACGCTAACATTATCATATTATAGTCATGATTACTGGGAGGGCAGTCCACCTAAAGTATTATGTTATGACACTAAGAATAATCTAGACAGTAGCCGTACTAGGAAGAATAGGAATTGTAGTCACAGTGGTAGTAACAACAACAATAATACACCCTAAACTGTGTTGTCACGTCATGCCTGCGGTATCTTGTCTTCCGGTCTTGATTGTGCTGCTTGAAGCGCTTCTTAACCTGCTTAAGCTGGAGGGTCGGGCGCAGCCAAATTGCTTTGGGGGCAAGAATTACTAGAAGCGTTCTCCTTTTCCAGAAGCTCTAGCTTGCCATCGCCCACGGCAAAACTCTGGCCTGCGTGGCATATCGAGAACCTCGAACCCTAATCTCGGGATACCGAAGTGTCCTACTTGGAGGGTCAGGGGGAACTAGTAAGTATACCTATGAATCCTACAAGCAATGCAATAACCCAAATTTCCCCAATATTACACTACTTATTAAGTCCTCCTAACCCTCCAAGTACGCTCAGCACTCTTCGGTTTGGAGGGGCTTTGGTGCTATTTACTCTACCCTCATGCCACAGTTTAGAGCCGGCGCGCGGCCTGCATAGGCTTCAGGGTGTAGGGTTTAGGGTTTATAGTCCCCCTTAAGTAGATAGAATATGGCTTTGGGTATGATACAATAAGATCCCCATATAACCCATATTCTATCTACTTAAGGGGGACTATAGGTACTTGGTTGGGATTGCAGGCAGAACCCCATCAGGCACCAAGAAGATCTGAAGAAGTCGGACATGGCAGGCAACCGGCCAGCAATTTCCTACTGGTTGTTGTGGAAAATGAAGGAATGGCCAAGAACATGGAAGCTACTAATTCGGGGCTTAGGGTTTGCAGTTGACAATCGAGGGTTCAGGAGTTTAGGGTCCAGAGAGTGGAAAAAACAGCAAACTACAAATGTTTTTGCGGAGTAAATGGTGGACTGCTAGTGTGGATCCACTCCTCCATTCCCTACCAGCAGCCAGCAAGTTTTGGACCACACCCCGCACAGTTCTGATTCCCCGTCTGCTCCCAAAGTGCCCAGACCCCGCAGGCCATTGACCCGGACTTTCACAAAGCTGAAAAATTGAACACTAGCTGCAGAGGCCATGAGAAAACTGACCTCAATGGTATCCTCTTGGCCTACACCCTAAACCGCTTACTCCAAAACCTAAACCCCATACATTACACCCTATACCCACTACCCCTTACCCTAAACACCCAAATCCTTAACCCTGCCAACTCCTCCCCCAAGATGGTAGTGCGTTGCAGGGTCTGGGGAAACGCGGATGGAAACGCGGATGCCCTCATCTCACTTCAAGCCTGCGGGAGAATGGTACAAGGTTTAGGCAAGGGAGGGCATATATGTGAGACATGTATGCAAACACACACCCATTTACGAGCATACATAAATATGTGTGTATATATGTGTATATATATATAGTTTTTTTCTCGTGTGTGTGCGTGTGCATCTATGCATGCATGCATGCATGCTTGCATGCATGCATGTATGTATGTATGTATGTACGTATGTCTGTATGTATGTCTGTATGTCTGTATGTCTGTATGTCTGTATGTATGTACGTACGTACGTATGTATGTATGCATGTATGGGGTTTCGGGTGTAGGGGAGATACAGAGATCTATAAATATATATATATGTATATATATATATATGTGGCTTGGGGTGTAGGGTGCGGGCTAGGGGGGGTATGTATAGCGATATAACAGTGTTTTGAGAGAATGGAAAAGCGAATGGAAGCTACTCTTTTGTTGGGGTCTAGGGTTGTATTTGGCTGTTCTGCGTGTTGGTATAAGATTGGAACCTACCAGTCACCAGTCGACCCGAAACCCTACATTTGTCTATAAACAGTTTCCATCTAATTGTCCACTCTTATTTCCACTTGATGCTAGAATAATTGGTACATTACCCTTAAAGGGGCAGGCAAGCACAAGCAGTAGACCGTCAAGCTTAGCATAGAATCCCGAGCAAGGCGCAAGAAACAGACTCGAACTCCTGAAAATAAGTCGTCTCAGCGCCCGAAACACCTTTAGGGTTTAGGGTTTGGGGTTATATAGGGATAACGGAAAAGAAAATGGGCACTACTATATAGTATATTGGGGTTATATGAGCTATAGTCTACACTCCTAGTATCCCCCTTTATAACCCCCATAGTAGTCCCCTATATAACCCCAATATAATCCAATTTAAGGAGTTTAGACTACAAGTCATATAGGCCCATATACTCTGTAATAATCGCCGCTCTATTCACTCCCCAAATCCCCCTTTAGCACCACCTAAACCCTAAACCCTCATGTAGACCCGTGATTAATAAACCCCCTCCTTGTAAGGGGGCCTTAATATTAAGATCCCCATTATGAACCCCATTAAGGGGAGTGGATTTATTAATTATGGGTCTACATTACAAAGCTTCCCTTGATAGTCCTGCAACCAAAGATCCGGCAAAGCGAGCCTCACGGTAAAGCTCCTGGTTCCAGCTGGAGGGGTCTACCTGGTAAGCAAGGCCACTAGAACACAGGGCTGGGGGTTTGGGGTTTTGTCCGGATTTTTAAGGTGCTTTGTGTTGGGTGGTTTTAGGGTCTAGGGTTTTTTTTTTGTTGGTGGTTTAGGGTTTAGGGTCCTGCTCTCAGAAGCCCTCCAAAAGCCAAGAATCAGTCCTCAACTCTTTTTCCCGCAGGTACGAGTCTGCTTGGGGGGTCCCAGAAATGTCATAATGATTAGTGTAAGGACTCCGTAAAAAGCACTCCTCATGTTGGAATCAAACTAACGAAATTTGGCAAGTACGGATTTGGAACCCTAAACCCTTAACCATGCGCTGCAACACTGCTCGGCCCGCGACATTCTGGTAGTCCTCTATGTTGGGCATTCCTGGGCCACGTCTACACACATTTTAGGGGCTCAAAGACACGGACATATGTCCTTCAAATGACATACTCATCCAAGGCAAAGCTCAGTATCTGGTCCAAAATTAGCTAGTGGGCAAGTACTATCACGTTTTTCCTCTTGTTCCAAACTCTATCCTCCGCTGTTTGCTATCCCCGCCGTTCTTGCCATTCCTTCTCTTGCTGCCGTCCTATCATAGTTGCCTATATCATCCCTTTTCGCTGCCCCAAACTGACTGTTTGATACCCTAAACCCTAAACCCTTAAACCCCTAAACCCTAAACCCCTAAACCCTAAACCCCTAAACCCCTAAACCCTATTTCCTAAGTGAAACCTCTCGTTTGGCCAGCAAAGACTGGGGCCCCTGCCAGCATCCTGGCCCCACGGCCACCAATCGAATCCATCTCCTTGAAGGCCTTTGCAAACTATCCCTATATGGGGGTTTCCCAAAATTGGGGGTACCTTTTTAGGTGTCCCAATAATAAGGATTATAGTATTTTGGGGTCTATATTGGGGTTATTATATATATAGAGGCCTACTATATATGTAATTCTTATTATTATTATTCTTATTATATATATATACACGGTTTGGGATTTAGGGTTTAGGGTTTAGGGTTATATATATTTATATGTAGGCCTACTATATATGCATATATAAATGGTTTTGAATAAGGATATATACATATATTGGAATTAAGAGTAGTGCTCTCAAAGGTTTTGGGCACAAAGACACGAAAGAAGACACTTGTTTTGGCACACCCTCTGTTGCTAAGAGCTACAGGCCTGCAAGATTTGGTGTCTGGGTCTAGGGTAGGTCCAGAACGTCACACTGGGTTCGGCTTTGAAACTGAACTTGCAAGAAAAGATTCTGTGCAACTACTGTAGCTGTTCATAGTACGATGTCGGAAACTTTTGTCCGGACAATTTCCAAAGCACATGCAATCACTCATAATCATCATCATCATCACCACCACCAAACTATCAGTCCTACTAGTACTGCTGCAGCAAGGGGTAGAAATGGTACTAACTCCGAAGCAAGAATCCTGAGAAGCAGGGCTTTCAGAGCCTGAGCTACCTTGAAGAGACTCAAGGCTTCGCAATCGAGGAAATCACTGAACTAGGCGGTTATTAAGGAACTTAACTTAAGCTACCATAATGAGTATGTGCACATATGTATGTAGTAGATAATAGGGTTTAGGTTTAGGGATGATGGAAAAGAAATTGGAAACTACTATAATCGGGATTATACTACATATTGGGGTTATATAGGGGATACTGGAAAAGAAAATGGAAGCTACTGTAGCGCCTCTGTAAAGATTGGTGATGGTTCTTCCTGCATCACCGTACGTATACCAGAATACCACAATTCCTCGAGTTTAGGCATGGTCAAGGACAACCCAGGGTGGGGGGGGAAACCTTAGAGGAAGGAGGTGTCTTTGGTATGTAGCGTCACGCAAGATTTTGCCCATTCCCTGCGGTGACCCTGACTTGGCAGATTCAGGGCTCTAGATCCCAAACAGAACAATTTGCAGCGTCCTTTCAGAGGCGGAGGTGCAAAGGAAGCCAAGTCATATGATTTGTTCATTGCAGACGGGCGAAGAGGTTCGAGTTAAAAGGGCTCACAAGAAGCCGAACCAAAACCCTCCCACAAACCTGAGATAGTCCCCCTTAAGTAGATAGAATATGGCTTTGGGTATATCATAATAAGATCCAAATATACCCCATATCCTATGTACTTAAGGGGGACTACCCTAAACCCTAACCCTAAAAAGTAGATTTCATTTTCTTTCCACTACCCAATATAACCCTTATAACCCCTATATCTACTTAAGGGGGACTATAGCTCATTCTCTTCTATCTGCAGATACCGGCTGGCGCAAAAACCTGCACGACCCCAATGTACCTGAACCAGGAAGGGTTTAGGATTTAGGGTTTAGGTACAGTAGAAATAGATTCATGTAGGCTTGTGTTCGTCAGCGCCAGTATTGTGCGTTGACGCTGAATCCTGAACCCTACAGACTGAGCCCCAAACCTTAATGCTAAACCCTGCACCTGAAACTCTAAACCTAAGCCCTAAACCTAACCGCTAAACCCTGAACCCGAAACCCTTGACCCTAAATGTGCGTTTCCATTTTCTTTTCCGTTATCCCTATATAGCCCCATTATATACCTTTTAATCCCGGACCTAACCGATAGACCCTGCACCCGAAACCCAAGACCCTATAGTCCCCCTGAAGTAGATAAAACATGGCTTTGGGTATATTACAAAAAGATCCCCATACATCCCATATTCGATCTACTTAAGGTGGACCGTAAGCCCCGACAGCATGCTGGGAGCTTCGGCCGAGCGAGTTGCCTCCCTCTGCATACATAGCAGGACCTTCGGGCCTCCGAGATGTTGTAATAGGGTTTGGGGTTTGCGGTTTAGGGTTTGGGGTTAAGGGTGTAGGGTTTGGGGCTTCGGGTGCAGGAACTTAAATTAAGTTACTATAAGAAGGAAGCCCCATTATTTGCTATATACCCATATCATGGTGACTTAATTTAAGTTCCTTAACAGCAACCCAATAGAGTGCAGGGCTTGGGGTTTTGTGGTATAGGGTTATGGTACGTGGGGTAACAAGGTAATATCAGTGCATGCAGGGTTACATAATGTTCTATGGGGAGGCGTATAGGATTTAGGGTTCAGGGATAAGTGCCTACAGACTTAACCACAGGCCCCAAATGCGGGCCCCTACCTGGGTATGGGCCATTCATGGGGCCGGATTTCATAGGGTTCTTCATGGGTTTGTTGGTTTTTAGGGTCCCATACTAAGGGCCCATGCTAAACCCTTAACCCTTAAACCCTAAACCCTAAGCTACTAAGCTTTCAAACTCGCAGGTGCTTGAGGCTTGTCAATTGCAGCATCAAGGCTGGAAATGCGCAACTTTGGGGTCAAGGGTCAACATGTGTGGCTCGTATACCCTGCAAATACCCCACAAAGCCCGCCTCATCAACACACCGATACTGGGTCTTGGATCAAGTCCAGCTCTAGGTTCAGAGTGAGTTCTTGAACATGCGCTTATCGCTTAACTGTTGAATGTCTACTTGGATTTATGTAGGGCTCGAGATTTCGCAGGCAACCTCCACATCACGCAACCAACCCTAGATCTTCATCCCCAAAGCCAAAATTCGAGATATGCCCCTGTATATCATATAACCTCATCCCTTTAAAACAACCTCCTTATTCTTTTTAAAACAGCCATAAACGAATAGGTGCAAAGACTGGAAACCAAAGTTTAGGGTCTAGGGACAAGTGCAAAAAAAAGAGAATCGGAAACGACCGGAGAAAGCGGGTAGGGTTTAGGGTTTAGGGAGACTACAATATGACATGATGCTTCGTCCTTCCAACGACCCTGAAATGATGGACCTACGACCTAAACTCACAGGCTTCATTGTCTTTATGATACCCTTCATTGGTAGTCTCCATTTCTTTTCCAGCATGAGGGGTTCCCTTAACCACCCGCCTATACTCAAAACAGTATCCTCCCCTTGGGCTCCCCTCGAAAGGGCTGTAACTAGCCTTCATTACTCCCAAAGGCCCGAATTCACTGGAACCCGGGGGGTAGTACAGGGGGGATGGTAATGGAACCCATCTGGACCTTGAACTCTGAAACAAAAACCCTTAACTGGAAGAGGCTCATGTTTGCGGGGCGCATTTGCAACAAGCCTGACAGTACTTGGAACGAACCTTCTACAGATAACAAAAACGACTGTACTAACAGGCGCAGCAGTCATTCGTAGGCACTTTCCCAGCGCTCCAAGGATCGGAACTGCCATTAAAAAGACACCAAAGGAATTCTTAAATCCTAACCCCAAACCCTAAACCCTAAATCCTAACCCTAAACCCTGGACCCTAAACCCGGTGTAGCTGGCGCCCCTTGGCTTCGAGGCTCCTGCTGAAGAGCTTCAAACCTTGCAGGACTGGGAGGTGGTTCAGGGACCTAACTTCGGGTTTCCCCAAAGCAGGGGTACCTTTTTAAGGGTGTTTATAAGGGTTATCTAGGGTTTATACTGGGGTTATATAGGGAAAATGGAAAAGACAATGGAAACTACTATTTAAGGTTTAGGGTTTCCCAAAATTAGGGGTACCTTTTTGGGGGGTCTTCATAATGAGGATTATAATATATTGGGGCCTATATTGGAGTCCCCTCATTTTGGGAAACTACTAAATAACAAGAATCATGGAAGAACACAGATGCAAAATGAAATCGAAATCTAAGGGTTCATAGGGATGACGTACCTACTACTATACAGCAGATTATCAAAAAAGGGGTGGCCCTGAGGGACCATAGGGTTTATGCTTTTGGAATGAGGAGTCAGCAGGGATTTTAAAAGAACGGGGGTCCCTACCGGGAATGGTATAGGGAGTATTTGGACGAATACCAAGGTAAAAGGGTTGTTGGTACTGATTGCGCCGGCGCCTGTCGCAACATGGTCTAAGGCTTCAAGGGTAAACCCTTTATCCTTCAACCCTAAACCCCGAAAAATCCTAAGCCCTGAATCCTGAACCCTAAACCTTCAAGATCGTGTCGCCCGCCCGATGTATGGAGGTCACTATAGAATCCCCAATTTAATGGTTCCTAGAGATAGAGTAGATTAGGGGCTGTACCAGCACAGCTGGGGTTTGGCACCGTGTTATTCATAACTTGGCCCAATACAGCCCCTTGATGAAAGGACGTTAAAATGGTTAGGGTTTAGGGTTTAAGGTTGAGGATAATTTAGGATGGTTTAGGGTTTAGGGCGGACCCCAAACACCCAAAGAATACAGCAGGAATATATCGGAATATAAGGACCCTGGCAGGTATGTTCCTGTTCTATTCCTGCTATGCTGCTATTTTCTTGGGGTTCCCTGTTTTTGAGTCCCCACTAAAGCCCTTTTATTGAAGAACTTATCCACAGTCCACAGCCAAGCCCCAAACTCTATAAACTCTGAATTTCACAGGTCTGCTTCTGATACTTAGAACACTTTTTGCTTGTCCACCACCACAAGGAGGAGTCCACAGCTTCAGGATCTCCATGAAAGACCCCAATGCTGCCAAAAAAACACACAGGTGGGCTACAGTGAATATTTCCTACATAATTTGATGGACATGGGCTCCTTATTGGGGACTGTATCAGGGACTATACTGAACTACAGGAGGGACCCCTGTGTCCACTGCTAAAGGCTTCTTGGTAAGCCGAATACTGACAGCAGCTCCCATGCATCACACGTCTGAGGTGTCTGCGATTGGTCGCATGGAGTTGGCCAAGGCTCACATGGAGGCGCCTGCAGCTTCGGGTGCGAGGCGTTTCACAGGTCTAGGCTAGGAGGACCCCCCACCCTCCAATAGCGTCTATAAGGCATCATGGTAACCAGATTAAAGTCTTCTTATATTCCAATTTCACCACAATTACAGGGTGGGAAGTCCACCTAAGGTCTGGGGGGCATCTGAAGGGCAGTCGTCGTCATTGTAGTTTTAGCAGTAGTAGCAGCCAAGAGAACAGTGCTGGAAGACAAACAGGGTGACTTTGTCTGCAACTTTAAAGTAGGTGTGGTAGTGCGTCTAGGTGGTACTAGAAGTGCTGTAATGTCAAAAGCAATAGGTAGTGTAATATCATAGTATCCCTAGTAGTCGCGCTGGCTTTCAGAAATGCTAACCTGGATTGCTATTCAGGACCCCAATTCGAATTACCATCATATGGGTATAGGGTTGAGGGCTTGAATTAACCTTTTATGGCTATCTAGTAACTAATAAGGCCTCCTTATTATGGTAACTTAGCTTAAGTTCCTAAACAGCAAACCAGTAGCGACAAAAGGTCCTACAGTATTGGGATGCTCTGTGGACCAGCACACTTCTTTGGGACCCATAAGCAGACCCCCTAAAAGATCCAAAAAATGGAACCCCCCCCCTCCCCAATATGAACCCATTACTACATTGGGGAAACTAGGGGATTATTACGGGGTTCCATTTTTTGGATCCTTCAGGGAGTCTGGGTAAGCAGGGTTCCAAAAGGCCATTATTCTACATGCCGTTGGACCCCTATGTATCCTTCTACTACTCATATATAACCCTTAATCACCCTAAATAAGACCATTATTCTACGTACTGTGAAGGCTCAAGTCGAAACCGCTCCATCAAGCAAGATCGGCAGGATCTGTCATTCCGCCAGATGGCGGCGGCTACAGGTCAGGATAGTGACCAAGAAAAAGGGTTTGCTCCGCATTGTGGGTATCATTGTCGGTTCTCCATCTCCTCTTCCAAGAGATGTCAATCAAATTACGTACGTTAATGTTTAACATCATGTTCGGAAACCTACTGTCAGCGAGCGCATATTCCTGAATTACGTTGCATTGGGCTCTCCGGGTACTACGTCCATGCAGTGGACATAGTTGATCATGTAGAAACAAGAACTGCTATCACATGATTGACGTCTGTAGTTGACGTCTACGTCATACGAGCAGCATTTATGGCCAGGGTATGAAAGTGGTAGTTTCCATACTTGGTGAGACCCCAACATAGACCCCCAAAAACTATAATCATTACATCCGTAAGATAGATAAGTATAACAGTTGATAATATAATAACAGGAATAGTAATAGCAATAGCAACAGTAATAATAGTAGAAATAGTAGTAAAGGATCCTTAAAAAGCCGCTTTGGCTCTGTACTGATGTGGTCATGACGCCATGTCACCCCTAGCCTGTAAACTGCGGCACCTCAAGCGACAGTGTACCAACTTTCAAAAAAAAACACATGTTCAGCCTAGGACGCCAAGCAGTTTACAACCTTGCCCTTACCAACCCTACAGACAACTGAAGGGAAAAACGGGAACTGATAAGTCTGCTAAAATTATTCAGCCCAGCTTTAGGATTTCGGGACCAATTGTCCTTTCTTTGCCCAGGTCTACACCCAAGCCACCTAGATATTCTTACGATTTCTCACGCAACCCTAGAATTCCAATCTTCCTGCCCGCAAGCCCCACCGATTCCGAAAGGGGAGCTTCTGAAAAGAATCATATGAGCCGTAGTCTAAACTCCTTAAAGGAGGTTACATAGTTGATTATACATGGGACTACTATAGGGGTTATTAAGGGGGATACTAGGAGTTTAGACTATAGCTCATATACATGAATAGCCTCAGGTTCCTAATGGCCCACGGGCACCCATGTTTCGACAAACCTCCAATGGTTCCTACAACCTTGAAGAATTCACCCTAAACTTCCAGCCCTAAACCCTGTACATCCGCACCATTAGCATTTCTATTGTATTATTTCTCCTACTATTTCTTTACTACTATCCTTGCTCTTTACAATTACTAGTAAAGTTAATACCATTAGTACTAGCACTATTCCTCCTACTATTACTTTTACTAGTACCACTACTGCGCTAATATTACTATCACTATTACTATTGCTATATCCTCAAGGCCTGAAACGACGGCGGCGGCCCTGTACCCAGCTGCGGCAAGGGCGGCATCGCAGAGAAGATCGCCTTCGGGCATGGGTTTAGGATTTGGGGCTTAGGGCTTAAGGTTTTACGGCTTAGGGTTTAGCGTTCGGGGTTTAGGGATTAGGGTTTGGGGTCTTAATGAGCTTGGAGAGGTTTGGCGGCATGAAAAAGCTTAGGAATTCAGAGTTTCAGGATGGGTGTTGCGGGTTTTGGGTTGGAGGGATTGAGATTCTTCTGGCTGTATATTAGGTTTAGGGTTCAAGGATTGGAGTCAAAAGGATAGGCATGGCCTACCATATGAGTAGCGTTTTTTTTGTGGTTAAACCCCGTAAGATTATATCCCTTATATAAAATACTATACCCCAAAAGGAAGATATAATCTTACTATTGGGTACCATAGTATCTCCAAATTAAATACTACTCACATGGCGTGGGGTTCAGGGTTTGGGGTGGAGTCGAAACATGACTTCGCAAATCAACGTCGCCAGTAAACCCTAGCATATGGGCAACCAGACAAAGAACTCTGACAAGGGTAGATGCCTAGATTGCCAAGGCCTGAAACCTGGCAACCCTAAGCCCAAAATCCTGATATAACCCCAACATACTATAGCAATTTCCATTTTATTTTCCATTATTCGATATATAACCCCAATATACTATAGTAGCTTCCATTTTCTTTTCCACTACGCCCCAACCTCTCATATCTCCTGGCCAGCTGCCCCAACAGAGTCCTACCTTAACCCCAGACAGCCACATCGAAACATTAGGCACGATGTAAAGTAAAGACTGTTGCTTTAGGGTTTAGGGGGTCAAGACAAATCGATGCAGTCTGCAGAGGCACACACAAAATAGCAGACAACAACACAGTTCATGCAATCATAGGACAGTCAGGATTCATGTGAACTACAGCCTAAACTGCTACTAATTCCCCCAAAATATGCCCTATACTACTCCCTTTAATAATGCCCCATATGCCCTAAACCCTAAACCCTAAACTCCTAAACCCTAAACCCCTAAACCCCTAAACCCCTAAACCCTAAACCCCTAAACCCCTAAACCCCTAAACCCCTAAACCCTAAACTACCCCCTTTAACGAGTTTAGACTTTCGCTCACGTCAAGCTGCGCAGCTTTGGCTCACAGGAAGGCCATGGCAGGTCCACTTGATGACAACACTAGAGATGTAGGGTTTAGGGTTTAGGGTGTAGGGTGTAGGGTTTAGGGTTCAGGGTTTAGGGTATACTGGGGTTATATTGGAATAATGGAAAATAAAATGGAAACTAATATAGTATATGGGGGGTTCTATAGGGATAATGGAAGAGAAAATGGAAACTACTGTAATATATGGGCATTGAGACTTCTTCCAGTGGTAACACCAGGCACCATGCTGCCCTGTTTTGCAAGTACATACGAGCTTTGGAAATTGCATGTCAATCTACATTGCAGTCTAAACTTCAACAGTAGCAGGGACGGGAGGTATGTATCCCACAATAGCCCCTATGTAATCCCCAGCAGTACAGTCCTGCATTCCCGCATTCCCTACTAACATCCTGGAACACCAAGATCCCTTCCCGGACTGAGGAAGCAGCATGCACTGCATGGAAGGCTGCCATAGCTGTGATGGCCTCCGCCTTTAACGACACGTGAAAAGTCTTGTAAATGGGTTAAGGTCCATAGGGTGCAGATGTAGGGAACACATGCAGATTTCAAAAGCCGTGGGGTCCACGTCATATTTGCCAAAAAACACTAGACTACTAGACCTTCGCACGCGGACCACCGGTAAGGGGCTTCCCGTTCTTAGAAGTTACGCGGGATATACAGGGGCTCAGACTCTGGAACGTGAGGACAGTCAAAAAAACGCCTGGCTGCCAGTGGCCAGCCCAGAACACACATCCCTTTAACCGAAAATGACAACCTGATCACATTTGCTGGGTGGCTCCATGACCCATCCATCAAGTTAACTTTAGCTCCCTCATTGTCAAACAGAGGATCCCAAAAGTGTTGAAACGCCAGAATTGCAGTGGGGTCTCCACCAAGTCTAGAGGAGCAGATTAAGCATGAGGCTACTTGGCAGAAGTGCTGCCAAGGCCCGTCTGTTCCCTCCCTAATTACAAGGCCCAATGCAGCAAAATCCTGAATAACCTATATAGCTGATGGTTTAAGATAAGATATACCACAGGTGGGAAATTTGGGTTGACCTAGGGGTTTACAAGGACAGAACACCTCAAGTCCTCAAGTAAGGAGTATGCCCTGAGATTTAGGATATACTTCAGGGTGTTAAACTTCCTGGCTCTTCTCCGCCCTGACTGTCCTTCTTCTTCAACACGCTGCTTGGTCTAAGCTGAGCGTTGCTCAGCACGGAAAAAGAGAGCACAATGCCCTAATGGCTACTGAAGCCAACGTCAGTGCCGCTCTTGTAATTATCTTGGTGGCCCGGGGGTGAGCTATTCGTGACTGTCCACATCCGGATATATATTCTGCCAACAGACTTTGCAACAGGACTAACCTCTCAACCGCCGCAGTTGCAACCACGACCACTACAAGCACTTCTACGAAAGCAATCACCACTGTCGCCACCGCGACCGCCACCACCACAACACCAACACCACCAACACCAACACCAACACCAACACCACAACCACCAACACCAACACCACCGCCACCACCACCACCGCCACCGCCGCCGCCGCCACCCAGCCCCAACCCCAACCACCACTACCACCCCTTCCCACCACCACCACCGCCACCACCACCGCCACCGCCACCGCCACCGCCACCACCACCGCTGCCGCCGCCACCACCACCACCACGACCACCACCATCACGACGCCCACCAGAACGATAACGCATCACGACCATGACCACCACAACCACAACAGCAGCAAAGACCGCTGCGTAGACAAAGCTGTCCAAATTCTGTACACCCATGTGCACCCCCAACTACCAGAATCCTGATTACAGCGACTCCAAAAAGTGCCCCCCTGTCGGGCAACCCCCATAAAACCTTTACCGTTCTCAGGGGTGCAAAATGCGCAAGGCCTGCAGTTGAGGAGGAGCGCGGGGCTGAGTTTGTTGCAGCGCTTGCAGCGGTTGCTGCGAATTTGCCTGGCAGCAAAACACTCATGTGTTAAGCCTTGATGTCCACATACCTGTCCCATTTGGGGTTCCATTAATGATGTACTATAATCCTTTTGTAGGAAACAAAAACTGATTGCTGAAACCTCCACTTGGAGTTTCGGCCCGCATGCACCGCCCTGATCCGGCTGAGAAACTTCTTCAACTGCAGCTTCTATGGAAGAGGGGGCCCTTATTAGAGACGCCAGTGTACCATTCTTGTTATGGGGACTACCCAAAGGGTACCCCTAATTTGTCAAACCCTCATCCCTACAGACCACGACGAGAATCCCAGCTTCCATGACACGTTCCTTTTTTTGCCTTGGTTTTAGGGTTTAGGGTTTAGGGTGATTCTCCATTATTGGGGTAATACCCTAAACTCTAACACACTTACCAAGAAGTAGTATCAAGCCCTTCCTCACACAGCATAGGGTTATCTTCAGGAAGTTACTTTCTGGGCCTGCGGAGAGGGCAGGAAGTCGAACAGGCGTAACGGAGCAATCCTCAGCAGAGCAAGGAGGAAGAGCTCCAACAACCATTGAGGTTCGGGGCTTAGCGTTCATCATGTAGTTGTAATTTACGTTCTGAACCCTAAACCCCAAGCTAAACCTACCCTCAGTCCAAAAAAGCCCCTTTGTAGACTTGGTTACAAAGTTCTATTTTCTACTGGCAGTTCTTTCTCTGCCAGTTTAGAGGTTGGAGGAGTGTGCATTAGAGGAAACACGTTCGGAAATCCTTCTTGAGGTGGGTGTCATGCGGGTGTGCGCATGCATGCTTGCATGTCTGAGCACAAGCTTTCATAAATGATTGCTAGTTTGGTAGTTTCCCAGAGTATGGGACCCCAAGGTGGACCCCCAAATAATATAGTCCTTCTTAAAGGACCCCCCCAAGAAGGTACCCAAAAATTTGGGAAAGCCCATTTGTGTCATGTAAGAGGACTTGGCTTTCATGCGCCATCTCGGTGCCGCGGCTGAGTGTATGATAGGGTGGGTTTAGGGGGCTAGCAAAGCAGGAAGCTCAGCATCACAATCCTTGTTAAGGGCTACGCGTATACTAGAATCGAGGGGAAAAGAAATGGGAAAATGCATGGAAAAGATATGGAATCTGGGTTTGTATAGGGGGGCTTTACCTAAGTAAATCCCGTGAACCTTTGTGATGCCCCACTCGCATGAGGTAGGACGTCCTCCACTGGAAACACCCCCCTGAACCCCAACCCTACGGCAAGACCCCCTGAACCCGAGCAATGTAGACCCCTAGTTAATAAACCCCTCCTTAAGGGCCTTAATATTAGCTAGCGCTGTGATAACCGAGCCCCATTTTGATATTTTTTTCGGTCAGTCTGCTCTTGGACTAGGTTTAGGCCAAGCCCACGCGGTGATCACCTCCGTCTTCGAGCGCATGCGACTAACCAGCGCATCCGTACCCAAGGCCTCCGTACCCAAAGCATAACAACGCTCCTGTTCCAAGAACATACGGTCACCAGAGCATCCATGCCCAAACCATAATCAGGTTCGTGTTTCGAGAGCATATGGTCACCAGAGCCATCATGCCGAAACCATAATAAAGTTCGTGTTTCGAGAGCATGCGGCCAGTGCATCCATGGCGAAACCATGATAACGTTCCTGTTTCGAGAGCATACGGTAACCAGTGCATCCATGCCCAAACCAGAATAACATTCGTGTTTCGAGAGCATACGGTGACCAGCGCATCCATGCCAAAACCATTATAATGTTCGTGTTTCACGAGCATACGGTAACCAGTGCGTCCATGCCGAAGCCATAATAACGTTCGTGTTTCGAGAGCATACGGTGACCAATGCATCCCTGCCCAAACCATAATCACGTTCGTGTTTCGAAAGCATACGGTGACCAGTGCATCCATGCCCCTTGTTTCTTTGTGTTTTCCTGACGCCTGTCTAGCTGAGGCGGCATGTCAGCTCACATTTTACTGCCTGCGCGGCTTACGCCGAAAAGCTTGAAGGTCAAGACCCTCCCCTGAACCCCGCACCCTTAAGCCACCCCTGTTGCTTGCTGCCTTATGCTGAGGCTCTGGGGTAAAAGCGCTTTGAACAGTAGACCTTCTATACCACATCTTGTAGCCTTCGCACGTTTCAACCAGATATAGTGTCATCATATACCAGTAGCAGTAGCAGCAGCAGCAGCAGCAGCAGCAACAGCAGAAACAACAAGAACAAGAACAAGAACAAGAACAGAAACAGCGACCAGAGAGAAGCCGACAGAAGCCTGCGTCAACCTTTTTCGCACGAACTTTTGCGTCGACTTCCAGGAAGCAAAAATAAGAGCGCCACCAGAGCGGAAGCTGCGTTTCTTCGATTTTGAGGGATCGGTTTTAACAGTGGCGGGTAATATTAGGATCTCTACTAAAATCCCTATCAAAGAGAAAGGATTTATTAATCAGGGCTCTGGGTTTTTCCGATATTCCTGAATAACCCTGGACGCCATAAACTCATTCTAGTCATCACTACCCTTCCGCTTAAGGACACCCCCCAAACCCTAAGGACACCCAACCCCCATAATAAGGGGCCTTAGCCTTTCATTGCGGGTCCCTAATGGAAAGGGGTCGACCCCACAATCCCTAGACCCCTAAGTGAACCCCTAAACTCTACAACCCTGACCCAAACCCCTAAAGCCCCAAACCCCTAAATTCCTGACCCCTAACCTCAGCTGCCGGCCCGCACCCAGACGGCTCCGAGCCGTCTGCATCTTCAGCACCAACCTCCTAAGGATTTGCCAGCTTTAGGGTTTAGGGTTTAGGGCCTTAAGGGTCCGAGTTTTTGTTCAGGGTTTGGGGTTTTAGGGATCGTGTTTAAGGCTAGGCTGTAGGGGCTTTACCTCAATAATGGAAACTCGAATGGGAAGGTAAAAGGGAAGCTGGATTCAAGGCGCCTAGTTATGCTATGTATGACTGGCTATAAGGAATACAGAGTGATGGGTAAGGAATGCAAGAATGCAAAGAAGATGGAGCGTACTGTATTGTTTGGGATTCTTTGCTCTGAACATGCGCTCAGTGTGTAAGCGGGCATGCGCACCATCTTGAAATCAGGACCCCCCACATTGCGCGATCCTAGCATACATTTGGGGGCTTAGGGTGCGGGTGTTCAGCGCTTCGGGTAAGGAGTTGAAATCCTGGTTTTGAGTTGGGGTGGAGGTAGAAGGCTCGGGTAGAGGGTTAGATGTCTTTTTTCTTTCAAATAGAAACACACGCACGGAGGGTGTTCAAAGAGTTACAGATCATAAATGTTTCGGCAAAGTTTAAGGGTTTGGTAATGCTTCCCGGGGACTGATGATGCTGATATAGGTCCATACGTGCTTTATCAAGGTTTGCGAAAGTCTGCGGAATGTGAAAATCTCTGTAGGTCTAAAATCCTCTTGGGCTTCCTCACACAAATGAAATGCAGAGAGCAAAAGAAGTTCCGCGGCTGAGGCACACATGCATGCGTGCACTGTCTTTGCGTTGATGGATCCACATCACACCCAGCCCAGCACTGTCAACAAAGTAGGCTATGCTTGCGCAGAGAAGACATAAACAGCCAAGTGCCCAAACCTCCAATTCTGAGAACAATGAGAGCGTCTCAAATTGAGGACCTTCAACGTACCCGACAAAATTCTGTAGTCCTTGCTGCAGAGATTCTGCAAAGACCCTTACAAGGCACTCATAAATCGTGAAATACCACATCAAGCCCAAGCACAACAACAAATGACTCCTCCGGAGCGAAATGCGGAGGGACTGTCTTCGGCGTGGCTTGGGCGTGCGTGGTCCTGGCTAGCACTGAGAACCCTGTGACTTTACCGGCATGCTGAGCCAGAGCAGTAACCACGATGATGCAATGCCGAGGAGCCGCTGCACGCTTCACCAGTACATGCCAGTACATTGCAAGAAACTCGACTGTGCTTCTACTGCTCTCGTGCAGAGTGTCATGACCCGCATGCTAACTGATGATGATGATCATCCTCATCATGATCATAATGGGGATGATGATGGTGAAGCTTTGCCCATATAGCCCGGGGGTGGACACTTGCAGCCATGCGGTTACCGGACATAACTCCAAAGAATCTCGTGAGCATCAGCTCTGTACCCGTGATGCTCCCTAGAAACTGAACTCAAATGTCAGCCCTGCACCAATGTTGTTCCGTATTATGACTGCAATTGTTGTTGGACTGGTGCCTTTGCTGCTTGTGCTGTTGTTCTTAGATTATGCGGTACCCCTGCGTGCTCGAATATTGACGCTACTGCTAACTGCATTGCGTTGCTCCTGACCGGACTGGCAAAGTGGATGAAGGTATTCTTCACCGGAAGCTGGTTTTCCTGAGCCAAGATGGAAAAGAATCCAAGGGATGAAAGCCAATGGATGGTAGTTATTTGGGTTATATAGGGGATATATGGGGGATATGTAGGGATAATGGAACAGAAAATGGAAACTACCATTTGGGGTTTATCCACACCTAACAAACCTAAGGCGGGCATGCTTACAACAAATCAGAGGTGCACTTAGCATACTTGGACCATGCAGGCGATGAGTAAATGGATACTACTGCGGGGGATCCACTTTGAGGACTAGCAAGGAACCTGCGAATAGCTTTGAGAACCTCACCTCAGCTCTGGACTACAGCAAAGTTGTAGTATACCCTCCCGGAAAGTAACATGGAAACCCAAAAAGGGCCTTATAAAGACTACAGTCCTTCTAAAAGGGGACTATATGGGTTTCCATGTTAGTTTGGGGGAGTGTAATGGGTGTTGCCAGAATCCCAAGGTATCGGGTTTAGGGTTTAGGGAATCCCAATGTATCCACTGTAGGTCGCCCCCACATCCTGACTCGACTTGCTTCTGACTAGCAACGAAGGAAGGAATGGATCCTGATAGTGGCCCGTATAAAATCCAAAGCAATGGCGTAGTTTTGATTGTTCCATGCATCCATTCCTTACTAACCAGATGTCAGCCATATAACCTCCAAACAAACCCCAGATTCCGAAATGTGATCCCTTTTCGATTCGATTTTCATGGTTCCTAGAAGGTATAAGAATGCTATACCTCCCTCCGAGTAGTCAGTAATGGAAGAGCGAACGGAAAAGCAGATGGAAATGGAATGGAAAGTTGTTGGTTGTACGTCGAGAGCGCAGGAATGAATCCTATAGTTGCCGGCATATAGATCTCATTGACATAAAAATGTTTTTTTCCATTCCATGCTCCCTATAACCCTACATAATAGAACCCCTACTTCATGTCCATAGGTTGACATCTCCTGTGGAGCGCTGGCTCAACGTCTATGGGTTCCCAAAACACCCCCTTGAGGTACTAACGCCCTCTTGAGGTTTGCATTCATGAAGACTAAGTAAGCTTATCTGTAGTCGAACCCAATAAGGGCGTAGCATGGATACCCCCTTAAGCCCTTAACCCTATACCCTAAGCCCTAAATCCTAAACCCTAAACCTGAAATCTTAAATCCTAAACCCCAAACCCTAAATCGTAGACCTTAAACTCCTTAAACCCCAATCCTAAACCCTAAACCCCAATTGGTAAACCTTAAACTCCATAAACCCCCAAAAGAAGTTGAATGATTCCTGGCCTTGGCCGAATCATCAGTTGGGTCAGCGTGATGTCCTGGTTCATGTTGAAGACCGGTTTAGGGTTCAGGGTTTAGGGTTTAGGGGAGAGCCGAATATCCTTTAATGAAAGAATACACCCTGAATGATACAAGGATCCCAGATCCCTAATATGCTTGAAGGTATATGTCCCAACTAAAAGAATTTTGAGCTTTTCGGGAAGCTGAAGTCTAGATCTCCAAAAAGTGGATGGAGTAAATCTTGCACCACCCCTATACAGCCCCAAGAACGTATCTACGATGCTTGGGGACACTAAGTTTCCCTTATTCCCTGCTAAGAACCCGTAAGTTGATCTCTACAATCTTGTAATATCCTGCTCACGCAAAACGGGCTCCGGCAAGGCAACACAATAGAAAGAGCTTTTTTGATAACCTGCAACCCTCTAAACAAGAACCATATGGTGATCATATGGTTATACCAGTTATAATACCGTCCTCACTATAGCCGTTTGGGGCTCCAAGGTCATCCGGGAAGGACCTTAAACCCCTAAACCCTAAACACTAAGGCAAAGCAGCAAGGTCCTTTTGCGGACATCGACGCTGAGGCCAAGTCCAAGTGCGGAAACGCACGTGGCCAGCTGAAGCTGCAAGAACTGGGCCGCTACTATGATTACGAGTGGAACTTCCAATATTAGAGTTGTTCCGCGCATTAGTAGCAGTAGTAATTTCATGCATGTTCTTTCAGAATACTACATATTATGCTGTATCGGAAAGACACAATAACAGTACTACTTTGAACGTTCCATGACTGCTGTGGCCAGAAAGAAGTGGCAGCAGTAGAAAGCGCTAGCAACCCTCAGTAAGCTCAACGTGAAATCATTTTCAGGGTTAGGGTCTAGGGTCTTCCCTTGAAAGAGTTGCTTGCTGGTTTTGCAAAGCTATACACAAGGCTGCTCTGACCATGGAACATGATTGGAGGTGCTGGAAATCTCTTAGTAGAATACTATCAAAACGAACTAATTTCATCTAGTTGTCAAGAGGAAATCAGAATAGTTCTAGTAAGGGTGAACGAAATAATGCTGTATTCTTACTTTCATTTTACCGTGCCGAGACCCCTCTCACTACCCCCAAGCTCAAGCTGTGGAACCATCCGCAGCAGGAGCTTTGAAGCCAAAGTGCGACCGGGCAGTGAGTCCCCCTTCAGCCGATAGAACATGGGGTATACGGGGATCTTGTTATGGTGTTAGGGGCTTCCATACTCTATCATATCAACTTAGGCGAAAGCATGCTCCTGCCCGCTGATTCGAATATACATATACATATATATATTTATTTATGCATATATGTACTTGCAGTGCAAAAACAGAACAACCTCGCAGAAAAAGGACCTGCATGCAAGCAAGATACGAGTACTTTTCTTGTCATGCTCGCACGAGAGGCAGGAATCATGTGTGTTAACGACAGCCACTCCACTTTAGATGCTGCTGGGGTAAAGCATCACTCGGCATGGTGCGCCGAAGGCCTTTGGCGGAATGTTCTTGACAAACTTGGCCCTGACGACGCCTGAGTTTCCGTGGGAACGGCGAATCTTGCCCCACATGACGCGGAACTTGGAGTGCTTCACCTCTTTCTTGGTCTTGTACACGTAAGCAACCCTCTTTCCGATGTAGAACTGCGTGTCCTCCTTTGTTCGCACCCCGTCAATCTTCAGGAGCGTGCAGTTGGCGTAGCAGTTGGACTTGCTGCGCTTGTAGCCCAGAATCAGGCCCTTCGC
>CAJNIZ010044982.1:0-11652 GCA_905231905.1 Symbiodinium pilosum
TGTACCATCAGCCGCCCCTATCGTGTCATTTGACCGCCCCCCTATCGTACCAACAGACTGTCCCTACCACGTCCCTACTCAATAGAAACCATAGCCTGCATTGCTCTTAAACTTAGATAACCTACTACTGTTCTTTGCTACAGCTGGCTGTCATCTCCTTCCCCATATGACCATCTGCAGCGCTACCTAGCTCTACAGCTGCCAATGTAGTTGGCACACGGCTCACATGGAATAACCTCAAAGAGTCACATGGTTTTGCTTCTGCTGCCCCGGCACCGCTCCAGGAATTGTTTCTCGGAAGTCCATTGACTCGCTCTTGCAGCAGCTGCTTCTGAAGATCGGCTACATCGGACCTCTCGCGTTGTGAGTTGGACGAGGCTGCAGGTGTCGTCTCTGGTGATGCGGCAGCACCCATTTCGGGCATGCTAAGGGGCGATGCCAGCCTAGATCGCTGTTCTTGAGCCATCAGCTACACTGCAAATCAGGCGACTTTATAACAGCATCCTGAATCTCAACGTAAAGAAGGATCCGTTTGTTGGTACGTCCCAAGCAGGGTGGCCGACAAACAGGCCGCTGGCGACGTGGCTGCATGTCTGGCAAAGCCCATGAGGATGACCAGGTTGGGATGCCGAAACCTCGACAGAACCTGCATTGTTATGCTTGGCCTTCACGGAAAAGGAGCAGCAGCTTGCCTTGATCTCTTCCTCAAAGCCTGCTTCCTCTGGTACCTGCAGGACCTGATAGGCTGATAGGCAATGTGCAACATGAAAGCAAATCCACCTGGCCTTGATTGCAACCTCAGTCCCATCCCTCATCGTACCGCGGTAAACCTTATGGGCCATCCGCTTCGGACACCGACTGTGAAAAGAGAGAGCGTGAGAGCCCAGCACTGCCAAAAGTCCCCGAGCCAAGCAAACAGCTTGGATCAAAGTTTCTTGTTGAAGCCTCATGTCCAAACGGGAACTTTTCACGCCGCAATAGATCGTGGACCCAAGGTGGACCTTGATCTCTTCCTCGAAGTACTCATTGCTTGCCTGTTGCATATCCAGGGCAACAAGCACCAGCAGCCAGGTTGATTTCTGAGCACCGGCCTCATTGAGGTGAGAATCCGTTTTCGGCTTGCCGCCTGCAGTGTTGTGGCGGGCGACAAGCGTTCAGAAAGGTTTCTGCGGACTGCCTTCGATGTAGTCAAGGGCCGGATCAAGCCAGCTTGATCTCCACCTGCACAGATTTCTCTGCAAACAAAACAGGCGAAAAATAATAACAATAAGAACAATAAGGATAATAACAAAAATAATGGTAATAATGGTAATAACAATAGTCTGCTGCAGCTCTGCAGCTCAGGCCCAGACTGCTCCAGCAATCCAGGAATCCCGAAGCCGGACATGGCACCATCGCATCCGGAAGCTTGTTGCTGCTTCTGGGTGTGCTCTTCAGTGTCAGGGCACCGAGATGGGCTTCCTAAGATGGCTTGCGCTGCAAGAGTGAAAGCTTTGGGATGCTGATGTTTTGGGTGGGCTGGTAGGCTGGTAGTGAAATACTTGGGCTTGCCACGCAGGCGAAGCCGATAACCAGCATCAGCCAATTTGTCGTGAGTTTTCGCAAAGCAGAAAGTCAGAAGAAGCAAGACAGCACCAGCTGCAAGCTGCAAGCGCAACACTTTTCCTGCGCGTCATTCCTACTGCCAGCAGATTGCCCAAGCCTAGTTCAGCGCCGCAAGGGTCCTGGATAGCACCACACTCTGAAGCGAATGGGCATGCTGCACGGTGCTGGCCTCAAGAATGCATCCTCGCAGCCCTCCGCTGCTGCCCACTCCTGTGGTGAGAGGCCGCTGCCATCCTTCTTGCTTGCATCCGCCTTTGATCACAAAGTCAGGCTTGACACGCATCTGCTTCAGCAGTCTTCAAGGATCTACAGTCTACAGCTGTCTGAGTTCTTGGCTCCAGCAATCAGGAGCGCCTGTCAAGCTGTACCAGAAGGTCAGCCATGAAGATGCACCCTCTCTCCTGGCAAATCCTCCAAGTCCTACGAGGCTAGTCCACAGAAATCCCTGCTCCGCCTTCGCAGAAACCTCGTGCCCGCGGCCTGAGGAAAAACTGCGGTGAGGCCATGAAGTATCACAAACGCATGAAAGCACCCGGGGTGATGTAGGCACACGCCTGCAGCCCAGCTGAGTGGCGTGCGCCTTTGAGTTCAGGAGTTTGGACACATATGTTGGAGTTGCAGCTCCTCTAGCAGCTGAGGCCACTGCCCTGAGCTGTCTGCGGCATCTGGCTGAGCCCGAGCCTGATAACAGCGAAGCAATGGTGGGGCCAATTTGCCTTCTACCAAAGAGCCTGGAGCAGCAGCTCTAATACTGCATCCTGACCTCGAGCGCAGGGCCATTCAACTGTCAACCTACCCAAACATCATAGGGACATTCGAGTCAGAGACCTTCTGAGGCTGCCCAGACCTCTCAAGCAAGATCGGACGGGACCCATTCGATTCATCTGCCAAGCTCAGGTCAGGGCGAGCGCAGTTGCGCCTTCGGCATCACAACTCTCTATGTGCGCTTTGGCCGCGAGGAGCAGGGGCAGCACCCGAGCACTGCCAGAGCTCGCTGACCAGATCAAAGCCGTTGCACCGTCTTCATCCGCAGCATCTACCGCTGCACGTGAAGACAGTAGCATGCCGACTGCCTGAGATTGATTTCCTCGAGCTGCCGCCATGAGAGGACGAAGCCCATCCGCCAAACTCACGGCTTCCAGATCGGCCCTGGCATCGACCAGCTCTCGAATTACTTCCTTTCGTCCCCGCATGCTTGCTAGGGCAAGTGCTGTTTGCTCCTGCGCATCGGTTTCTTCCAAGGAAGCCCGTGCTACCAGCAGAGTCCGTACGACGGCCGAGTGACCAGCACCAGCAGCCAGGCAAAGCGCGGAGTTACCGTCAGCATCCACCGACGATGGCGAAAGGCCTTCAGCCAGCAGCAAACGCACAGCAGCCTCGTGGCCCACGTGGCACGCACGCACCAAGGCCACAGTGTCGTCAAACCCTGCGCCCTCGCTGCTGGTCATGCCACTAGGAAGAAGCGATGCTGCAAACGTTGGCAAATCCTCCAGAGTGCTTGTGACTTAGTTCCCAGGTCAGGTTGCGCTGTGGTGAGAATTGTGATGAGAGGCTGCAACGCTAAGTTTCGTGCATCAACAGGCACTTGGTTTCGTTCAACAGTAACCAATTCCTGAAACCTACGACTAGCTTGCGTCATGCGACTGCGTTGATATGAAGCCTAAACACATAATCTTCGCCTGGCATGATGGCAGACAGGTGATTTCCCTGCTGGCAACCTGGCACAAACGTTCCCGAGGTGATTCCACATGCTGTTGCAGCGCATCATGCCGAGGCCGCTCATGAAAGGTTCTCGTAAAGCAGTTGTGACGTTTTCCGCTGATGTTCCGCTAATGCTCAGCTGGTGTTCAGCTGACGTTCAGTTGATTTCAGCTGATGTTCAGCTGGTGAGCGGCGGAGTGACGCTGACAGCACCGACTCTGTCATTAAGGCATGTTGCCAACGATGCTCACTGCGAGCATTTGTATCGGCCTGTGGAATGAGAAAGTGTGCTGGAGCGGCGGGCAGGCATGGGCAGGCTAATGTGCTGCTTGCCATGTGAGAACGACAAATGCAAGTGGCTTGTCAATGGGGCTGCAGCTTTGTCGGAACATCATCCTGCGTGTCCACTTTGGAGAGACGCACCTGACAACGAGAGAGAGGGAGCGTCCCTTACCACAGTCAAAGGCTTCTGGTGGCTCGGTAAGTTGCCACCACGTCGTAGCCACTTGTGATCTTGCCGAACACAGGATGTTTTGATGTGCCTGTGCTGGTTGCTTCAACATCGCCGACCACTCAAGTCTGGCTGGGACCTGGAGAAAACCAGTCAAGGAAGCTGTTATCTGCCACGTTGATGAAGAACTGCGAGCCGCCTCCCAAGGGAGAAAGCACTGCATGGGCAGGCGCTGCTCGAGCAGATTGGCCTGTGTTAGGCTGGCCGCAATTGGCCATGGAGAGGGTTCCTGGTCCATTGCTGTCTTTGGAAACCAGCTCGTCCTGGGGCTGTTGAGAGAAACGGCAAAGGTGTTGAGCAGCGCATAGTCCCAATGGAGCCTGAATGTTGCCACCACTGTACCGCCGTTCAGCTGCCCCAGTCTGCAAATTTGGGAAGCTCCTGCAAAGCTGGATGCAGGCACAGCGCAGCCAAGAGAAAAGTTTGTGAGAAGAACAGCATGGGTCCCGTCGCGAGGGCCGCCACTTCCAGCCCCTGAAGGCAATAGACATTTTGTCTCTCATCCAATCAGTCAATGTCTTAACCTCTAAGGCCCCTGCTCTTACAATGCGGGTCCTGTCAATTCAGGAAATACATTCTCCTCGTGCAGGTGAAGCTATCATCCAAAGCCAAACCAGCAAAATCCAGTCCCTGGAGAAGGGGCAACCAAACCTGTTGAAAACACAGGGCACTGATTGGAAAGCTTGCACCTTCCAAGCAAGAGCAACCTCTGAGCACGGCACTGGGCCATGAAATCAGGAATGACCCGGTGAAAATGAAGTCCATTGAAGAATCCAGACCGTGCTAGGTCCTTATCTTGCCCAAGTTCCCGTGCAGAACTGCAGCCGCAAGGTATGGTTCTCAGTGCCCAACAATGAAATTTGAAGCTGTCAGTGGTACCTCCATGCTGCGTTCGAGCAGCACCACTGCAAAAAAAGCATTGTACGTTCGCTAGCCATGGCCTGAGTACTTACTTACTTGCCTGCTTGCTTGCTTGCTTACTAGCTATACTTACTGGTGGCTACCATTAGGGAATAAGGGAATCTACTGCCTATATAACTCCTCTATGGTATATCATGTCCCATTCTTCCCTAGGCATAGCCATCTTTGCAGCTTTGAGGCGCAGTGCAAAAAAGCTGTCCGGGGCAAAGGTTCTCCTCAGGAGACCAAAGCCACAGCCTGTACAGCCTGAAGCTGCGGGACCGCCCATGTTCGCAACTATCATTATCATGTGCATTCTGATTGATGCCTTTATATTAGGATTACTATTATTACAGTTGCTACTATTGTTTCTTTTAGTGCCATTCTTATGTCTACTACGGTCATTATGGTCATGATCTAGCAGCATCTTGCATGAGGTCCCGCAGACAAGGGGACAAGGCAGCGGTCGTAGCCGCGCCTGCCACTAAATGAGAACCCATGGAACCCGCCGTCCCTGGATTCTGCCGAATACTCGGCATGGTAAACCAACAGTGGCTCACGCGCACAGCTAGCATTAAAACGCTTGCGGCAAGCCCTTACAGCTGGCCGATGCTGCCAGCACCATCCGCTTAGCACTGCTTCAGCAAATTGCGGAGCGCGATGTCACCGTGGCAAAAGTGCTGCTTTGATGGAGCCTGCGTCTCATGCTCTTCGGGGGTGAACATGCACAAAAGCTCGCACCAGTGGCCTTAATCCGAGCGAGATTCGCTTTTTCCTGGCTTGACCTTTCACAGAGCAGGGCAAATGAGACAGTAAAAAATGGCGTCGCCCGAGAGCCTTCCGCAAAGGCGACCGCGGTGTTCGCGGTGTTCGCGGCGTTTTTGGCGTTCGCGGCGTTCGTGGGTGGTCCTACATTATTGAAAGGAGCAAATTGATGTTTTGCGATGCCACGCTCTAACAGCCAGCTTCGGCTTTGATTGCCAAGTGACCACCATCTGAGCCAGTTGCCTGCACTTCGGAGATGTACCCTGCAGGAAAATGATCTCCAGTCCAGCTAGGAATCTTGTACTTTTCATGAACACAAGAGAGCTTCTTGCAAGCAGAGGTTCAGCTCGAGGGCTTTCGGGCCCCTTGTGCAAAAGCTGTGGGAGCTGCTGGATCTGTGGGAGACGGCCAGAGGGAGACATGTCATCCAAGCCAAAGACGGACTTCCAAAGACCTCTCGTGATTCTGGTACCAGGCTGTACAAGTGCACTCCATTCCAACCAACATGCAATGATCTGAAACTAGCTTTGCCGCGCTGCGCTCTTTGGCTGGATCGTGGCTCACACTTTGAAGACTGTTGTGAGGCTCGTCTTCATCAATGACTGCAGTAAGCAACGTGAGCTCTTCCGTGTTCAGGTCCTCCATCGTCCAGTCCAGGTCTCCCTTAGGCCAAGCAATGCGCACAAAGTGCTTTGCTAACAAGGTGCTTTGCAACAAGGTGTGGCCAGCAACCCTAAGAACGCCCTAAGAACTTGTGTAGCGAGGCTTCGGTGTTTTTGCGATTGCGACTTGTCAGGGCCGGAAGCCTCACCGGCGGCAGCAGCTGGATTCTGGTCTTGATCACAGGCTCCACAATCTTAGTCTTGGGGTTGGATTTGGACTTCCGTCGCTGCTTCGGGGCCTTGACGGACACCCCATCTGGCGATAGCTCAGATCGCTCAGCGAGCTCAGGCGGCTGGGACAGCTCAGCCCCTGCGTCAGAGCCAGACTCCTGACTTGGCTCGGGCTCAGAGGGCTCAGCTGGGTCGGCCTGCGCGCTTTGCTCGTCCACCACGTCTTCTTCTGCTTCTTCTTCACTTTCTGAAGGGCAGAAGAGGCCTGGCTCTCCTATCGACTTCATCGACCCTTCAGGCCTGGCTCTTGTGGCCGGGCTATGTCGGCTATGTGAGCGCTCCTGTGACGTCGTGGTGCTTGGGTTACCCTCTGATGCATCGCCTTGTGACTCATCTTGCTGCGCCTCATCTCCATCTAGGTGAAAGACGATTTGCTCGATCCTGCGCGAACTTCGAACGGTCTCCGACCCAGATTCTTCCTGCGTTGACATCCCTTTCAACTGCTGTGCCATCTCCATCCCTTCCTCCTCCTCACCACTGGCATCGCCATAGATTGAGCTTCGTCCCTCATGTCCCTGCTCGGCTACGAATGATGCGCCAGCGTCCGGATCGTCTCCGTGCTCCAAGCGCTCCAGCTCTGCTTGCTCTGCTTGCTTTGCTTGCTCTGCTTGCTCTGCTTGCGGTCCCTCATACCCAGCCTGCCCAGCCTTGCACTCTCCCACTGTGTCTTGAGCTGCAGCGAACACCTCGTATAAATTCGCCGCGCCCGCGATGCTTGTCTGACGGGATGGCCGGGCCGCTGCTGCATCATCCTGCAAGAGCTTATTAGAGCTAAACTTCTGCACTCTTTCGAATGCCAGAGCTGCCCGACAGGTGGAAAACTCAGATAAAGCCACGGCACCTCATTGTTTTCAGCTTCTTCTGGAAAAGACAGAAGACGCTTCATGAAGATCCTCGGCAAGCAGCCCGCAAGGAGACCTTTCCTGCCGGTTGCTGTGGAAATATCATAAAATGTCCACGCGTCTCATCCAGATTTGCGTCAGTGTACTGCAAGAGCTTCTCTGTACCCTAGGCTTTGGCACAAGATTTCCCATGCCCGACGACTGAGATGTGCAGCCATGTCAGGCCAGGAGACATCACAGAAGGTGAAGGCAATGCGCTTTGCCTCCTCGACTTGCTTCTTCTTTTCTGCTGATTGCGAGCGGCTGCCTGCCTTGAGATGGTGCGTTTACCCAAGCATACCGAAGCTATCGGACTTGGCTGACAACTACATCTTTGCAAAAATCTGTCTGGTGCTCGCGACGGATTGGAGGAAAATCTCAATGTGGCTACTCTGCTGTCCTGCTGGCGCAAAGCATCCCGAATGGAATCCACATCACCTTCGATGCAAATGGCTTCTGGACGTCATGTGCAACTTTGATATCACGCAGTGTCCACTGCACAACCTGCTGCTGTAACCAGTCGGAGTCACATTGAAGATCTTGGAGCAAGGCCTTGACGCGAGCTGTGCTTCTGTCCATAGCTCCGACTTCATCCCTGCAACATTGCATCCAATCAGCAGTCAGCACTCATGAACTTCTCTCAACCTGCGGAGCACAAGATGTGGCGCAGCAACTGGTTCAAGAATCATGGCTGCTATCAAGCCGCCTGAGAATCTTTGAATCGACCTCCAGTGCAGCCTTCAAGTCAGCCAACATGCCTCGGCAGCTGAAATATGTGTATGTGTATATATATATATATGCGCACTCTTCTATGTATATATATATATGTATATGTATATGTATACATATTTTTAGATCTATATCGCTGGGCATGCCCCGACAACCCCAAACATTGCCGAGGCTTTACCGATTCGAGCTGCCCAGAATTATTCGCGTTAGGCTCTACGCTCGCCAGTCAGTCAGCGTAGCTCGCCGAGGGAATCGAAGAAAGGCTTGGTGCCCGCACAAAGGCCACTGCACCTTGCCCCTCAATAACGAAAGCATGATTAGAGCGCAAGAGTGCCCTCTCTGTCACATGTTCACGCTCCTCCCCACCCAAAAGTTAGATTCTAGCTCCGCCAATGATTTGGAGGTATCAGCGTCGGATTTCTGCAAGTTGGGGTGACGAGTGGCATTTCCTATAAAAACATCGATCGGTATCAGCGCTGGCTTTCCCATGTCTGTAGACAGGATGTGCTGAAATCTACGCATGAGGCGAGATGATCAGGTGCATGGGAGGAGATGGACGAGGCCCTGCCTCCATCTGTACTCGAATCTGCTGTTTGTCAGCAATCTTTTGCACGGCAGCCACCCGTGCCAGACTAAAACCACTCTGCTGGTGCCAGTACCCCCCAACAGCTTCACATGCATGCTCGGCCCCAATATATTTCTCTTTTGCATTGCTAAGAAAGCTGCATAACAACCACGATCACATGGGTTCTACAAAGGTCCGGACGGACGCAGCTGTCGACTGCTTCGTTCATATCCTGAAGAAACTCATCGGCCTCAAGCACAGCTGCAATACCCCAGACTTCCCCTAGCTTTGCACGGTAAAGACCAGGCCTCAGCATCCCCTGCTATTTCTTTCAGCTTTTCTGCCTGCTTGGCCATGAGAGGCACGGCATGAATCATGAACTATCCTTGCAATGTTCTTTTTCACTTTCTGTTTCGCATGGCCTGTTGAATCGCCTCCTCGAGTAGGTCTGACGGAGTCAAGGCACAGGGCTGCAAGGACATGTCCTTGACATTGCCAGAAAAAGGGCTAACATCTTCACTACTCCTTTCACATTCTGATGGTGAATGTGTGTGAGCACCACCACTTGCAGTGCTACGATTTTGCCCTTCTTGATGTGATGGCCATGCTCCTCTCATGGCAATTGTGACCCTTCTTCCCCAGCATGATCATTACAACCAACTGCAACAGTCAATGCCACTTCCTGCCTGACAACCCTGTGGGATACATGATTTCCGCTGCTGCTGCTGCTGCTGCTGCCGCCGCCGCTGCTGCTGCTGCTGCTGCTCCACCACCGCCACTGCCACCACTGCCACCGCCACGTCACATCACGTCACCATCACGTCACCATCACGCAATCAATCGGCTGGGCCCCGGTCGAGTTCAAGGGACGCGACGCCTTGCTCGGCTTCTTCTTCTTCTTCTTGACGAAGCCGTTCTTGCTTCTTCTGTTCAGCGTTCTGATGCAGGGCCGTCCTCATCTGCGATCTCTAAACACATTTCTAAGCCTAGCGTTGCCAGATATGCAGTTACAAGCGGCCGAAGTCATTCGGACGAGAGGCACGAAGCCCTCTTGCTGGTTATGGTTCTTCGCGCCTCCACACCATGGACTGAAGTTGCATCTCTGATCATGATGGTGGGCCACCTCTTACGACTGCCCGAATCATCAGCATCTTCTCCTGTCGATCGACTGGAGACCGGCTTTGCCTGCGCACGGATTCATCTGTTCAAGGCTTTTTGCCAGCAAGGTGTCGGCCAAGTTGCAGGATGTTCCGTGCATGACCGAAAATCGTCCGTCTAGCTGCAACATTTAGTCCTGGACAGGGGCACAACTCGCAGAGCTACATAGGCTGAGATTTTACAACATGTCTCAAGCATCTGCTGTCTGTGTCCTCCGTCAGGTTCCTTGAGAATCTGGGGAACCAGTTTGGTGATCGAGGCTTTGCCCGGAACTGCCTGTTTGAGGCGTTGCCACTTGGAGCTGGCTGCAGGCCTGCAAGAGTCATCGAAAACCAACACTCAGACTGCAATTTGTAATTTTCTCGCTAAAAATCGGCAGCTCTCCACCGTTACGAAAAGCCAATCGGGCAGTTCAAGAACTAATCTGATAATCGCAAAGCTTATCACTGCTGGAGATCACACTCCAAGAGCCACCTAGAGGCATCCATTCTAGGTACGGTATTAGCTTAGCGGAAGCCCATCAAGACAATACTTTCCGACAAAGAAAAGGCTCAGATCCGGCACGACACTCTGCTGCCTCAGCTATGCCGGCACTTGCAAATGCGTCGCAGACAGCCATGCAACAGATCTCAACTTTACTGAGGAAGCGCTTGCAGCCTGGGAACGAGAGTACACGGCCCTGCGCCTGCGCTGTAGCCGACAAGAAGGCATGCTTGCCTTAATGCCGATGGAGGGTTTGCTTCACAAGCACTTCGTTTCGTCACTGGTTGTTAATAGGGAATGTAGAATATAATCCTCATATAATCCCTTTATGACATATTCCCTTATAAACAACCAGTAACGCATGTTCAAGCAAGCAAGCAAGCAAGCAAGCAAGCAAGCAAGCGGCTAATGGTGCGCGTCGACCCACGGGGCGGAGATGCCTCGCCTCAGTGTTGATGCACACCGAATTAATTAGCCAAAAGATCCAAATTTCGATTGGGGCTTCTTCATGTTCTTTGTGGTTCGCTTTTTTGGTTTCAGTTGCGTTCTGGTGTGTTTTCTCAGGAAAGCCAGGTTTCTGTGCTTACTCAAATGCTGCATCTTAATATTCTTGATTGTTTGTAACACTGAAAAAAAAACTTATCTATTCGCAGTAGGTGAGGAGGATTTGGCAAACCACAAAAAACAGAGTCTCCCAGCAGCCGGTCAGGGGTCTGTCAGGGGCCTTTGGGCGCTTTCCAAGGGGGAGAGGGCGGCCAGCGCCCTTCTTCCAGGCCCACTCAGCAAGCATGCATCAGCATGAAAGCTGTAATGAAGATAATGGTATTAGTGGCTGCAAAATTCGAAGAAGAGGTATAACAACAATAAGTTTAACAATAACAAGACAGCCAAACATCACTGACAGCAGTCGGAAAACAACTGGCAACATCATGCGGCATTTCTTAGTAATAACTTTGCTGTGGGCAGCGATTTTCGTAGTTGTTAGAGGAAGAAGAACAGTTTGTAGCAGTAGCGAATGTAGCAGTTATACATCCTCTCTCCTTTCTCACTCCTCCTCTTTCTTCTCTCCTCTCTCCTCTCTGTCCTCTCCTCTCTCTTCTGTCCTCTCTCCTCTCATCTCTCCTTCCTCCTCTCCTCTCTCTTCTAGCCTCTCTACTCTCCTCTTTCTCTTCTCCTTTCCTGTCCTCTCTCCTCTCTCCTCTCCTCTCTCTTCTATCCTCTCTCCTCTCTCCTCTCCTCTCTCTCCTCTCCTCTCTCTTCTCTGCTCTCCTCTTCTCTCTCCTCGCTCTGCTCTCCTCTCT
This sequence comes from Symbiodinium pilosum, assembly GCA_905231905.1. Classification (NCBI taxonomy): domain Eukaryota; class Dinophyceae; order Suessiales; family Symbiodiniaceae; genus Symbiodinium; species Symbiodinium pilosum. The sequence continues at coordinate 11,493 of CAJNIZ010044982.1, forward strand.
CCTCGCCTCTCTCTCTTCCCTCCAATCTCTTCCCTCCTCTCCTCTCTCCCCCCTTCTCTCTTCTCTCTTCTCCGTTCTCTCTTCTCTCTTCTCTCCGCACTCTTCTCTCTCCTCGCCTCTCTCTGCAGTCCCCTCTCCTTTCTCTCTCCTCTCTCTTCTC
>CAJNIZ010044982.1:33351-43551 GCA_905231905.1 Symbiodinium pilosum
CCTGGCGATGAACCCAGACCCCTGGGAGGATCTAAAAATTAGATCCCCTATATAAACCCATTATAACCCCTATATAATCCTTATATAATTTCCCATATGGTTCTAGGGGGTCTAATTTTTAGATCCCTTTGGGGATCTGGAAACTAGCCTTGCCAGAGTCTGGCACAGCCCTTGAAGCTCCTTGACCTGGGAGTCGTCGCTGCCCTGACGTTCTGGCCGCTGCTACCAGTAGGGAAGTAGCCAGTAACAAGGTACTGAGCATTTCTGTAGCTACAGTCTCGACGTGATGGAGAAATCTCCTCCAACAAATGAAAAGGAATCTCCAAGGGGGCCCAACAAAAAGACAACCGCCCTGAAAACATCATCAATTGGGCTTCTCCTGCACATCTGCAGAAGCAGATTCTTAAAAGGCAACCTATGATTTCGCGATTCTGCATTGCTTACAGCGCTTCAGTATTGTACCGCTACATCGCAAGCAGGCCCTAAACCCTTGGCCCCAATCAACCTGCAAAACATCCCTACATGACCTGCCGCCGCACGGGCAGCTCTCGACTTGTTAATCTGCAAACCCCACGGTCTTGTTGAAATCCTCTCATGTCTCCGGGGCCCCCAAGGTTCTAAGGCCCTCCAATGTTGAGAAACCCACCAGCCCTACACCGTAATCTTTACACCCAGGACATCCCCCTTACCCTGCTGAAAGGACCCTTTCCCCATAGGTTTAGGGTTTAGGGTTTAGGGTTTAGGGTCACCATCCCCATACTTGAAGGTTCCAATAAAACCATATCAGGACACTTATATTTGGTTCTTGAGTCTTAAGTGCGGTCGTAACCGGGCGGGCTCTTATTGCGCTGAACCCCAACGTAGGGAAAGATTGAATCATCGTCCTCGGGCGGCAAAGCAGAGGCCTCCACTTTCTAACGGGAGGAATCCTTTTTGAAAGGTACTGGGGTCAAAAAGGGGTTGAGGAATTCTTAAGAGTTGAAGGATTCATCTCTTTTGGTGAAAGGGATTTCAAAGGGGGTCCCACGTAGACCCTCTGAAGTCCAAGTATATGATATCTGATATGTGGGAGTACTTGAACAAGTTGGGCTTGCGTCAGGAATTTCATGTGACCACTCGAAAAGTGTACGGCAGGCATATTTAGAGGGGGGTCACCTTCGCCTTCTTTCGTGTGGCCATATGAGCTAGAGTCTAAACTNNGGGGATACTAGGAGTTCAGACAGTAGCTCATATGACGATCCAACAGCATTGCATGGCATGAGCTTCTTCCTGGTTGCCATCTTCTTTGCCAAAAAACATTCTTGAGCTGTATAGTTCTAAGGAGACCCCAAAAATCCGGTGGATAGACTATTCAATGACCATGCTGCAATGGGTGTGAAGACTTCACGCCTGGTAAAACTGAAAGCTTTCAGGTGCAGGGGCATGTCCCTCCCGTAAATGTGTGGAATTCCAAAGCCAGTGCAATGAACACACTGTCATTTTAGGCGGCTAAAGCGTTTTGGGCCTAAGCAAAAAAGAGGGGGTGCGGCGTTCATTGCTTAGCTTGAGGGTAGTTGAATTTCAGCGGGCTTTGGATCTCAGGCATCTTCTGACGCATTAGACGGACCTGTAGCGAGACGTTTGATACATTCAGATGCCTAAGCCCTAAACTCTAACCCTATGTCCAAGTCTTTGTTTCTCTGGGTCTTTGCTTATGCTCCTTTTTGGGAGGTTCTCATGAACTTCAAAGGATGCCCCCGGGCCATTAGCGCTTCCCGTGCTCCCTTGGTAGAAGTTTCACGCGTGGTCACCCCCTTATAGACATAACATGAATCCTAGTATCCCCCTTAAAAACCCATTGGATTAATGGTTTAGGGTCTTAGAGCCTGAACTCCTAGTATACCCCTTAATAAGCCCCTATCATACTCCCCTATATAAGCCTCTATATAACCCCTTTTAAGGAGTTTAGACTGTAGCTCACATGCATATCCTGACAAACATTTTCCTGAACAGCCCTAGGTGCCCACGCCAAATTGTAATGAACAAGCCTGAACCCTGATACCCGATACCCTGATACCTTGAGGAGGACCCCCACCCTGTAAAAGTGGTATAACAGGAATGTAAGAGGATCCTACAATAATCCTTTTTCTCCCTCAAAACCACTATTACTCAGTAGGGGGGTCCACCTAACTAATACTTTAACACCCTACTTGAAAGAGCCCAAAGCGAAAACGTCTTCTGCCACACCTGATCCGCAAGGCGGTCCAGCGTAGCCGTCAGAGCCTGACGCTCGCGGATATATTTCAGACAGGGATAATGCTTAGGGTTTCTCAACAAGGGGGCAACCCCAGAAAAATTAGGTCCTGCGTTCGGAGTTCGGAAGTTCAGGCACGAAGGCCGCGGGTGTGGAGGACTCTTAACACAGGATGCCCCTAACCGCGACGAGCGCAGGGTAAGAAGCGGACATCGACCTAGCGCACGCGCGTTCAGCCAATGCGGTACGTAACCGCGCGTAGCCGCAAACTTGCACTTCCGCGACATCTGAAGCACAACACCTGCAGAGTGCTCTCTGCGGGGGATGAATATAAACTTAGATATCATATTGGGAACCATCAGAACATGTACGGATCAACATATGCATGCATACGTAAGAGTATATACATACAAACACACAGACATGAAATAGTCCATATATATATATACATATACATACATATCCATACATGCACAATCATATAGCCCTAAACTGTGTCTGAACAGACGTATCACCAAACTCCCAGGCTCGCAGCCGAAAACCCAATCCCAAACTCCACACCTCAAACCGCAGTTTTCTTACTGGCGGTTAGTACTGAATCAGGGAATACCTTGTCCAGAGCTTATATAGGGATTATATTCCCTCATTCCCTGAACCCTAAACCCTACACTCTAAACCCTAAACCCTAATCTCTAAACCCTAAACCCTAAAAAGTTGAGTTACTTGTTCCCAGTAGGTTTCTGAGCTCCTTGCGGCATCCTCATCCTCCAGAGAGTCATCTGGGGGCCGGTCCACCTGCTGGCTCCCAGCAGGGTTTAGGGGTTTAGGGTTTGGGTTTAGGGTTTAAGGTTTAGGGGTTTAGGGTTTAGGGGCTTAGGGTTTAAGGTTTAGCGTTTAAGGTTATTTTGACAACCTACCTTACAGCCCCAATGGTGGTGATCACAGCAGTGTGGGGATTGTAAGTGGCGCGAGGTGTTTTCCATTCACCCTAAAAACTTGAACCGTAAACCCTAAGCCGTAAACCCTATAAACTAAACATGCTTAAGCCCTGAATACACTCATTAAGCCCTCCTAGAGGAAACAAAGATGTAGGGATTTACTCAAGCCCGAACGACCTTCCATTTTAGGGTTCAGGGTTTGTGGTCAGCAGCAGCAGGTGCACAAAGAAGATACAGTAGAGGGAATGATGTGTGATTTTGTTTTCGCCGAGGGTTCGTAGATGGCCCTGGATGTTGCGATGGCTACTCTGACTTCAACATTTTTCTCGAACTTCAGGAGCTGGAAGGGCCGCGCAGAGTCCAGATATCCTCATTTTTCTGGTCCCAACTCATCGGCATTCACTTCAATGGGTCGTTTGGTTTCACGACAGCGTTCCTCAAACCCAACCCTTGAACCCCAAATTCCAAATCCCAAGCTAGAACCCCTCCTCCGGGACGGTCTCTAGTTCAATACCCACCCCACATATCTAGGGTACCCCAAAAAGGATGCATAACTTAAACCCCCGCTATATATGGTGCCCTCGGCCCTTCACCAAAAAAAAAAAAGTAACATAAAACCCCTATAGACCCAAAATTTCCAAAACCCTAAACCCTGAATCCTGAACCCTCAGCCCGATACGATGAATCCTCTATACTCTAAGCCCTGAATACCCCATGCCCTAAACCCTAAATACCCTGAACTCTAAACGCCCTAAACCTATATTCTGCACCCTGGATCCCCCAAAACACTAAATACCCTAAACCCTAAAAACACTAAACCCTCAAAACTCTAAACCCTAAAAACTTTAAACATTAAAGACCTTGAACACTAAAAGCTCAAAAAACCCTAAACCCTAAAAACACCAAAACCCCCAAAAACCCTAAACCCTGAAAACCCTAAACATAAACCCTGAAAAGCCTTAAACCTTAAAAAAAAAACTCTAAACCCTAAAAACCCTAAAAACAAAAAACTCTAAACCCTAAGGAATCTAAACAATAAAAACCCCAAACCCTCGAAACCCTAAAAACCCTAAACCCTAAAAACCCCTAAACCGTAAAAACCCTAAACCCTAAAAAACCTAAAACCTAAAAACGCTAAACCCGTTTTTCCCCCTATTCACTAAAAACCCTAAAAACCTAAAACCCTATAGAAACCCTAGAAACCCTAGAAACCCTAGAAACCCTAGAAACCCTAGAAACCCTAGAAACCCTAGAAACCCTAGAAACCCTAAACCCTAAAAACACGAAACCCTAAAAACCTTCAACCCTAATTCAAAACCACTAAGCTCTAAATACCGTAAACCCTAAAAACCTTAAACCCTGAGACTTGACTGTCTACTGCCCAGGAAAGAAGGAAGGAATCGGAGAGGTTTGCCGTGTTTTGAAGCAGTTCTAAATTTTTCTCCCGCAGCCTCGGGCGGATCACAGTGCCGCTTTTGGTTTGTTCGTGTTCCAGGAGCATACAGTCACCAGAGCATCCATGCCCAAGCCAGAATAACGTCCTCGTATTCCAACTGCATACGGTGATCAAGGCATCCATGCCCAAACCATACTAACGTCCTCGTCTTCCAAGTGCATACGGTGACCAGAACATCCAGGCCCAAACCATATTAACGTTCGTGTTCCAAATGAATACCGTGACCAGAGCATCCATGCCCAAACCATAATAACGTGCGTTTTCCAAGAGCATACGGTGACCAAAGCATTCATGCCCAAACCATAATAATTATAGTGTAAATCTTTGCTGAACAAATCCCGCCGCAGACAGTTTTTGTGGACCTCTTGTGGCTGGAAACACCCGCGAACTGAAAGACCGGCAAACTTTACGAAAGAAAGGCTCCAAAACCTGCATAAAACGCTCGCGTGCACGGGAATCGGAGCATTTTTCGAGCTACCCTTGCCCAAGACCTCTTCTGCCAACAGAGCTCCTACACTTGTAATGCTCCTCTTTCCTCAACTGCAAATAAGCTGGCAAGCATTGCATGTTTGCCTATTTGCCAGAAGATAACGGCAACGAACCACGCTGCGTGGCGATCACAGCGGCATGACACAAAGCCGCGGTTGCGCGGCAAACTCATACAATTAGCCCTAGTACTAGAAGTAGTACTAGAAGTAGTACTAGTAGTAGTAGTAGTAGTAGCAGCAGCAGCAGCAGCAGTAAGAGGAGCGTAGGCGCCAGTCGGGTTCGTCACGGTGCTTTTTCGTGACATTATAGGGCTAACGATGTTGTAGTTTACAACATGTTTGCGTACTACATGGGCTCAGTTGACAGTGGAAGCTTTCAGGGCGATTTCAGGGAGGCATGTTTGGGAAAGCGTAACATGATATTTGTGCGTCCGCCAACTCGACTCCATGTATGGCCCCTGCAAGTTTTTCAAGAACTCTCAAAGTAGAACCCAAAATCGAAAGTATGGTCTCCATAGATTTTGAAAAACCTGCGAATTGGAGATTCCATTTTATCAAACTTTAAAAGACATCAATTAAGGCCTGTAATGCTCACGAATGCAAGCCTAGAACGGCTGCGAGTTGATGGCTTTGGCGGGTTGGCCGGGTAGGGTTGTCCCTGGTTTAAGTAAGCCTGGCCTAGGTTGTCTTTTTTATTTTCATGAGGAATTAAGGTTGGGGGTTTCGAGTGGTTGGGGTTCTCGGCTCAAGATCTCTTAGGGACCAAAAGGGTGCAGAGTTAGGGGTTGAAGATCTCGCTGTTCCCTTACCGGACATTTGCTTCCTGCATGTATAGCAAGCGAGCAGTGAAAGAAAACTGGACTGCATCCACTTCGGACTCTTCCCGCTGAAGTCTTCATTGAAGGGTTGACAAATTCAAACAACTAACTCTCTGGCAGTTTTCCCTAGATTTTACAACTTCTGTTTGCTCCATCATTCTGATTGTGTAGCGTCTGCTTAGACATCTGTCTCAGCACCTTTGCAAGCTGCTGATGGTTTGTTTGAAGGACGTGTAAGCAAAAAAAATGAGTCCAACACCCGTGCCCCGGAAGATCTGCTGCAACTATTCGATGCCCATCGTCACGCAAGAGTGCCCATGCCATGGACCACGTCTCCTCACAGTCCAAAGTCCATGTGGACTGACGGGTCCCAAGGCAAACACGTACCGAATTTAAGTCAAGCTACGATTCGCAACCTCACAGCAGCGAAGGCAAAATGTGCACCATCATCATCATAAGCATCATCATACACTGGCTTGTGCCCGAGGAGCTCGCTTGAAATCATGCATCAACACGACCGTCTTGCCGGACCAACCCTGTGGTGTAGCCATTGCATTGAGGCGGCGAATCCTTGAGGAAGCTGTTGGATATGAAGCATGGACGCACACTTGTGCATGACGACAAATTGTATGAGAATTTGAGCACGCCACTCTCCTGAATTTGTAATCTCGATGGTGTACCTGGACAATGTGCAGCATGCAACATGCAACTTGCTACAAGCAGGATCCCTGCCGCGGACCGGGTCGCATCCAACAAAGGCGCCGACAAATCCTGCGCAAAAAATTGTTACCAAGATTTACCAAGCCTGGCTGTGACAGCAACAGCAGCAACAAACAATTCCTCAAAGGACACTCCATCATCGTTGCCCGGAATTTTACGGTGCGAACGCCAAACATGAGCATACCTGCAAGCGCGGTGGCAAAGATCTCGCGAGGAATGTCAAATGGCTACCTTTTTTTCCGCCAAGGACCGTACAAAACGACGCATACTCCAAACCAACTCCGACGAGGAAGCATGTGCACCAAAACGATAAAGCCACACCATCTTTTGTCTACTACGCAAGGAATAAGATCGTGCCATCTGCTCTGGAACTTGACAACAATTGCTTTGTTGTTTGCACAAAAATGTTGATTGCGAACTGTTTCCTTGCAAGCAGTGATCCCGACATGAACTTACATGCTTTTCCCCCCACTACGCCCCAAATGAAGCTTCGTGAACCTTAGCTGACCTCCACATGGGCTGAGGTGAGAACTACATTTTATTCTACGGTCTCAAGCCCTGCTGTACAACCTAAGATCTCTTAAATAAGAACTGTATAAATCCCGTGCATAACCGACCCCCTATACGGTGTCTAGCCCAAAGCTCATATGAGCTAGCATAAGCCGCTGGTGAATGCTGGATGGAAAAAGCCTCAAGGCTAAAAGAAAATTTTCTCACTACTATCAATAACTTGAACAAGCCGGCGCGGATAAAGGCATGTCATGCCCAACGTTCAAGCAAGATAAGAGAATTTTTCACATGTGCAACGAAATAAGCATGCATCAGGAAAACAAAAACATAGAAGTTATGGAGCTGCATATTTTGCAGCTACAAATCAAAGACTACTGTGTCCCTTACGGGAAATCGTCTTGCATTCCAGCACTGATAGGGTTGAGTCTGCCTTACATTCCCCAACCGATCCTGCGCAAGACAATGATCGGATTGAGCCCGCTTTACATTCCCCAGCCGATACTGCGAATCGCCGCTGGCACCACCACGGTCAGCATTGCCCAGACCGGCTGATCCCGCACCAAGCTGCCGTCGCCACAGATCAATCGCCCAAGGATGGTAGTACTGCTGTTGTCACCACGGATCTAATGGCAGGGATGGCAGCAAGGATGGCAGCAAAAGCGGCCAGAGAGGACCGAATCTGCATATCATTGCTTCACGTCGTCACATATTGTCGCCACGCAACATCCTGGGGCCCCCTTCCCCATTGAAGACGGAGAAGGCCCGGTCTGCAATCAACCTTTAGGTGCTCCAGGAGAAAGGCTGTATGGGCATCAAACGTGCACAGAAGGCGCTGAAAGTGCCACTGAAAGAAGATTGACAGACCAGAGTCTGACATGCAATACAAACACCTGAACTGATACGCCATTGAATGACCCGTGGCTCCTGACGGAAAGGACACGAAGATGCATCCCCGGCAAGCCAGGCACAACCGGGCTGATATGAAGCGCATCCTCGCAAGGAGCTGAAGTCACAAGCAAACAACAGCCAAGCGTCATGTTGGATGCAATCCGATGCCACACATTCAAAACAGGCGGTGGCTGTCCTGACACCCGAAAGCCAACATCCGCGGGTTGTTTGAAATGGCTGACGAACCCATAAACTGATTTTGCAGGCAGTGGCTTCTCTGACACCTGAAAGTCTCTAAGGTTAGCAGCTCCGGAGTTGAGATGTAGCCTCTGACTGTAGAAACGCAACTGATGAGTGCAAACACAACCGCAGCCGAGCGCAACAGAGCCAAGGCACATCTACCAAGCTTGGTAGCACGCATCGCAAAGCCACTGACCGGGTCAAAAATGCCGACTGACAGGAGAATCCATCAACTGATCGCGAAGTCGTAGTCGTTGAAACCCCCGAGAGACCATGCGCGCGGGTTCAACATCCGATTTGCAGCCCTTGATTGCTGATGCACAACGAAAATGCCATCAAATATGTGACAATGATGCCACGAAGAAAAGCATCTTCCAAAGCAATGTGCATTGCTGCTCCCCGAACGGGGCTGAGAGACCAGCTAAAAGGGCTGCTGAACCCATCCGAACACTGATTGGCCATTTGCCTCCGACTGAGAGCACACCCCGGAGGCATCTACCAAGAGCGCCCACAGTCACCGCCAGTCGAACTAACGTGCACTACCTTGGTGGCACCAGAACCCAGCGTAACCTCCATGGCACAGCCAGAGTTTTCAGAACCTGCTCAAAACGAAATTAGAAAGGAGCTATGCTCCCTGAAAAGTGTGCCTGCGTTGAACCGATCAGTCGAACAGTGCACAGCGAAACTGAACTGCAGCCTGCGCTGAACCGAAAGCGCCTCCGAATGGAGCTAGGCTCGATCCGCGCTGAACTCAAAGTGCCACGGAAATGACCGAACGTGTTCAAAATACACTGAACAGAGCTGTGCTCTCTGACAGGTGTTCCGAAGGGCCTGAAAGTGCCGTGCCCCGGGAGGCCTGAAAGGGCCTTAGAGGGCCCGAAGGGTTCTGAAACTCATCGGCCCGTGGCCTCTGACTGCAAGTATCTCCGAGGCGCCAATGATGTGCAAACAAACCAATCAATCATCATGCAAAAAAATCAAAAAAATCATTCCAGAAAACTAAACACATGCAAATAAATCCTTGCAGGTATGTGCGAATGCAAATTGCAATGGCGGAGTTGCTGGCGCTGCTGCAGCCCTATCGAGAACCACTCCTAAGACATTTGTTTTCACAACCTTTCCCGGCCCAAAAAAAGCCGCGAAGCCCTACAGAATTTTGTGGACCAATTTCTCAGGCTTGAAGCGTTGGGCCGCCAGGGCATCCTCCAGTCGAAATCAAACGGTATAAGGCAACAACCCCTGCAAATTCGGTTGTCTGGGTGCGGCAAAGTTCAGCTGGGCACTAAGGCCCTCAGGATCGCTCAGGTTTCAGCCAGTAAAAGTAGTTCCGGGCCGACTTTTTGAAAGCCACCAGCCCGCCGGATGGAAAAAATCCATCGGGGATGTTGGACTCACGCGGAGCTCATGTTGAACTCATGTGGAGCTCATCGGGCGCGGGTTCCAGGGGCGCGGGCTAGCGGGGCATCGAGGAGCATCTGCGGGCGGGCAATCCTCGTGGCCCGGACGGCTGCTCAGTGGGTGAGCCATCAGCGGGCGGGCGGATGAGCGTCGGCAGGCGGGCACTCCTCGGGGCCCGGACGATGGCCAGTGGATGAGCCATCAGCGGGCGGGTGGATGAACGTCGGCGCTCAGTGGAGCTCATGTGGACTCATGTTGAACTCATGTGGAACTCATGTGGAGTCATGTTGGGCTCATTTGGAGCTCATGTGGACTCATGCGGACTCATATTGGACCCATGTGGGCACATGTGGAACTCATGTGGATTCATGTTGGACTCATGGGGGGTTATGTGGAACTCATGTGGAACTCATGTTGGACTCATGTGGGCTCATGTGGGACTCATGTGGGTTCATGTTGGACTCATGTGGACTCATGTGGAACTCATGTGGACTCATGTGGAACTCATGTG
>CAJNIZ010044983.1:1869-31495 GCA_905231905.1 Symbiodinium pilosum
TATAATTACTATTACCATAAACCCAAGTACCTAATTATTGGGTACTTGGACCCTAAACCCTAAACTCTAACCCCCAAACCCTAAACCCCAAACCTTAAGCCCTAAACTCTAAGCCCTAAATTCAAAACCCTAAACCCCAAACCTTGGATAAGGTCCAGGAAGCTGCTGCCTTTCTAGGCTGCAACTCTTCTGCGGCAGCGCATTTGCTTGAGGACGCCGAGCTGGCCGGCGAAAGTGGCTCTTGGCAATTTTTTGGGGGAATTCAGGGGTTAGGGGCATAGGGAATACCTAACTCCCCAAAAGTCGGTAAGATGATGGCCCAAAACACCTCAATATAGACCAAAAGGCGATGATTCTATATACTTTTGGGGTTCTGGGAGGGGTTTAGGGGGTTGCAGCGTTTAAGGTTCAGGCATCGGGGTTCTGGTGTTTGGGGGTTAGGGATCAGAAATGCTAGTAAGCAACTCTTAGGGTTTAGGGTTTAGGGTTTAGAGAGGCAACTCGAGCTTAGTTATCACAGTGAGGAGACCCTGTTTTTTTCTACAGTAGATCCATTCCATGGACTTGCTGGCTCTTTATGTAGCTCCAGATTGCATTTCGTTATTCTCCGTTATTCCTAAGTGAAAGTTATATGCGCCCTATACAAAGTTTATATATATATATATACATAGCCGTATAGCCGCTTTCAAGGCACCTCAGGTTTCCATTTTGTCATACATCTTCTTTGCCATTTGGTTCTCCCATACTTTCGTAATTAGGTTTCACTCGAAGGGTCAGGGGGAGTTACTAAGTAGGTTAATAACCCTATAACCCATGTGGTAACCCTAGCTACCCCCGTTATTAACTTACCTGCTTACCCTGACCCTAAACCTTACGCCCTATAAAAACAATGTAACAATGGCCAGGTGGCTACGGTCCTGCGGTGATGCACAAAGCTACAAGCTGTGATGAGCTACCCGCACCACAGGGTTTGGAAGATGGAGGGAAGGTGACACTCTGACTAGGTAGGAGAACATCTCAAGGTGTGGCCAGGCCGTAACCCATATCCTCGTAAAGATGCTGGCTATACCAAATACTATCTGCTTATAGTCCCCCTGAAGTAAAGTGAATGTGGCTTTGGGTATATCATAATAAGATCCCCATCTACCCCATATTCTATCTACTTAAGGGGGACTATACCTGGTGGAAGGTGAAGGGAAGGTCACACTCCCAAACTCACTGAGGCCTAAACCCTAAACCCTAAATCCCAAACCCTAAACCCTAAGCTCGGAGTTGACAAGCGTTATCCAAAGTTGAAGCCGCAATTCCTGAACACCAAGCCCCATGTCCCAAAAACACAAACCCTTAATCCCAAGACCGCAAACTTCAGATCCAAAGCCCAAAGCCCGAGACTCAAGCCCTAAACTCAACCTGTTTCGGGGTTAGGGTTTAGGTTCTAAAGCCCTAGCTTCTGCACCCTGAACCCTACGGGCAAGCGTCTGAGTGGCGAAATCAACTGGATATTGCGGAACTGGAATGAGTATTCAGATTGCCGAGCACAAGACATCAGCAACACTTATGCACCATGTCGGGCTTGTGGTACATGAAGGGATTTATCAACCTTAGATACCCCCCTGGTTTGGGGACAAGGGAGTAGAATGTGATGGGGATCTTAAGTTGCCAAGCTTTCTTCCCTCCATCATACTTCCCCTGAGGGTCCAAGTACTTAATAGTCATATACTTACCCAAAACCTGTACTATAATTACTGTTACCGAAAACCCAAGTACCTGATTATTGGGTACTTGGACCCTAAACCCTATGTACCATTATATTTACCCCTATAGGCCTTTATAGATCCCCTAAAGGGGCCCAATTATTGGGTACTTGGACCCTCTGGGCTCTTGGTGAGTAACAGCTGTATTTTCCCTGTGCCTCAAGGCCAAAGTGCTGGCTGGGCATTTGCTTTCAGAAAAGTTTCTTAACACGGATCACCTATACACCCTACTTGGAGGGTCAGGCGGACTTAGTAAGTAGGAAAGTAATTAGGATAACTGGGGTTGCTATATGAGTTTTAGGTGTTATTAACCTACTTACTAAGTTCCCCTGACCCTCCAAGTATCCTAAGCCCTGAATGTACAGAAAGCTTATTCCACTGAGTCTACAGCTGAAACCCATTGACGACAAGGATATGACTACTATATCTTCACTTGCCCCCCCCATCCCTCAATCTTGGAGGTCAATCGCCTTGAGCCTACTGCGGGGCTTGGGTGTCAGGCGAAACATTACACCATAAACCCTGTAAAAGCCCAAGGTCTTGGGCCTATAATCATGGGCCTGTAATCATCGGATTACTTACTATGGCCCTAAACCTTATAAGCCTTAAACCTTATACCCTATACCATTAACCCTGAACCCTAAACAACTAAACCCTAAACCCTCATAAAGGGGCCTAGAATTTAGGGTCTTACTAGGGGCTGCGCGGGATTATTCAGGCTCAGTCTAGGGAGGTGCAGCCCATGGTAGTGCTATGATACACATATATATATATGAATGTAACTAGTTTAGGGTTTAGGTGGTTTAGGGTTTAGGGATAGGATACATAAGGTTCATATAGTTGCTATATATGTACAACTAGCTTAGGGTATAGGTTTTACTCTGTTTGGGGTTTTGGGATGGAGGATGGGCTTAGGGTTTAGGGTATAGGGTTTAGACCAAAGTGGTTCCTGTAAGATATTTTCCAAGAATCCCTTCACTTGTCTGCATTCGTTTCCTACGCAGCGCCACCATTTAAGGGTGACATACCCTCAACCTTAAACCCTGAAATTTAAACCCTGAACCCTAAACCCTGCATCCTAAATCCTGAACCCTGAGCCTTAAACCCTAGATTGTCAACCGTATAACCCTAAACCCTGAGCATTAAACCTGAAATCCTAAACTCTAAACAGCGCTAAACCTTAAACCCTGAACTTTCAACCCTAGACCCTAAACCCTAAAGCCTTGGCTTTCAACTTGAGGGACACTTCAAAGGTGGGGTGCTTGTCAGGTTCAGGTTGGCCTGGTCTTTCCTACCTTACCAACATGGGGGGTAGGCCTTCTAATTTCGGATTCAGGGTTTAGGGTTTACGGTCTACTTGGAGAGGCATTGGGACTTAGTGAGTAGGTTAATAGTTAGGATAACTAGGGTTACTATATGGGTTATAGGGCTTATTTACCTACTTAGTTACTAAGTCCCCAGACCGTCCAAGAATGGTTTAGGGCTTATGGGTTGTGCAAAATGACGGATACCGTTTTGGGGGTCGCCATGACAAGGATTATAGTTTTTTGGGGCCTACACCGGGGTCCCGCTAGTTGGTTATTGGGGAGTTACATAGTGATATCCGTCCAATAAAAGAGAATCACATGCAAAGAGCGTGGAAGATGGCATGGATACTGGGGAGTGTTTATAGGGACACGGAGAGTTTAAGCTTCTCTTACCATTGGTCAGCAGGGGATGAAGGAAAGGAACATGCAAACTACCATATCGTTGGGTATCCATGTCTATTTTAGCGTGCCCTATTGAATATTAGGTGCGCGTTTATTGCACGAACCCGCCTACTGTTGAGGCTAACAATCCTGCATGACCTTAGTGCACGACAATACCTTTATTCCCATCTTGTAGAGTACTTAGGGTTGTGAAGGAATTTTAGTATCCACCGTAAGGATCACACTTCTGTCAACTTTCCGTACGAAGAAATCTTTCGTAGATCTTACATGAGCTATAGTCTGAACACATAGTATCCACTTAACAATTAGCCCTCAAATGGTCCCCTATACAATCCCCTATATAACCAGCTTCTCAGGAGTTTAGACTACAGTTCACATGGCGCTATTTCTAGCGGTACCCACCTGGTACCTAAGTGTCCTGGTTGGTTTAGGGTTTAGGTTAGGGTGGCCCTGAGTATGAGCGATTAGCCACTTTTACAGGGGGTTTGGAGGTCTTTCAGATGTGGCTCTGCAGTGGGTATATAGAGCGTTGTGCCCCCCAAATTACATGACTATATGCATAAGCCCGTTGAACTAAGTTTATAAGACTTGTAATTTACACTTCTCCGCAGTATATATACGGAACGTATAACCGTATAGCCCAAATTCAAACTTGGGGGCCCCTCCTTGTGGGTATACAATGACCGAAACCGCGTCTGCGCACCGTCATCCCTCTCCACCCAACTTTGGGACCCAAACCCAGGATTTTTCGAAGACCTCCTTTTTCATTTTAAGCTGGGCAATTTAAATCTACCTCACCCGACCTCACCCTAAATGGTGGTTTATACAGGAAATAGTACGAAGATGACCTATGATTGGGATATTCCACAATGCCGTGTTCAAAGTGTATGCCGGAAATGTATCAGGCCATTTGATCGAATGAATACTCCTTCACAAAACACCCCCATTTCCTATGTACTGGTCCAAATTGTGTTTTCCTTGTCTTCCTTCCCTACTGACATCCATCAAGTTAGTTCCTACCACCCTAGAACCCCTATACCCAGGTTCTGTTTCTCTGTCCATTTGCCTGTTCCATTTGTTTCTACATGGTTGGGAACCCTATACCTCAAACTCTTAAACCCTTAACCCCTAAACCCCTGAACCCTAAACCTTTAACTCCTAAGCCCGCGTAGTCTGAACCTTAGAAAATCGAGGAGGTGCCGTTGCAGCCTGCTGCAGAGGTCTCGGAAGGCTGGGGAAGATCAGCCTGTGCTTGTAGCTTGTTGGGGTGTAGGGTTTAGGGGTTCAGCCCTGTGTGGTTAGGGTATAAGATCCAGGGTTCATGTGTTCGGTTAGGGTGTAGGGTCTACTTGTCAGCCTTGTGTCTTTGCGGTGTGAGGTTCCCAGTTCAGGGTTCAGGGATCAGCCCTATGTATTTAGTCAGGGTAGAAGTGTACGGCCCAGGCACTAGCCGTGTATGTTCAATCTTGGTATTGTGCGGGGTTCAGCGTCGCCAGTTTAGGGCAAAGCCTTGTGTGCCTAGTCGCATTTTAGGTTTAGGGTTTAGCGATCAGCCTTGGGCGTCAAACCCTAAACCCTTTAACCCCACTACCATTCAACTTATAGCTATGGCCTGGTTCTGAAGCAGTTGGTTCAGAAGCCCGTGGGTCAGACCCTCCTTGAAACAGAAGCTCGAAACCCTCAGCGCCACACCCTAAAACCTCAACCCTGATCAAACCGTAAACCTTAAACCCTGAACACTACACCGCGTGGGCTACGACTTAAAGAAATTATGGCAAGTATGCGCCGCTTCCCAATCTGTTGATCGGGTTTCGTGTGGAGGGCTTGGGGTTATGGATTAGGACGGTTTAGGGCTTAGGGAAAACTTAAGCCCTAAACCCTCAATCGCGTTTAGTGCGCAGGGTTTGGGTTTCGGTCCTCTTTTAGCCCCTTTGCTTCTCCGCGCTTCATAGGAAGGCCATGCCTTCAGGCAACGTCTTGCGAGGTAACATGGTCCATGTATGCGCCATATCTATAATTTACGGTAAGCCCTACACCCTACACCCGTAACCTCTTTGCCCTGAACTCCCATGCCAAATCCCGAGTCGCAAACCCCTTTAGGGTTTAGGGTAGCCCAAAACCAAACCTTGATCATGTATACCCGCTCCAAAGAAAGAAAAGGTGCAAAAGCTGCCGTGTCTTTTGCTTCCTATGACCCAAGCTAAGTAGGGTCCAGTATACATAGTTGTAGACTCTGCGCTTCTTACGCGAGTATTTTTATATAGGCATTCAGGCATACATCGAGTGACCGTTATTATAGTTGTATACTCTTATGGGTTTGGGGACTTTAGTGCGGGCGGCCGAAGGCAGCATCAAGCCTGTTGAGGAACTGGTGGCGACCTTACGTGTTTGCAGGCTTTACTGGGTTGTTGTTACTATATTATGGGTATAGAGTAAATAATGGGGTTCTGTTCTTCTAGCAACTTAATTTACGTTCTTTAACAGCAACCCAGTTCAAGGTGTATCTGACGCGGCTTCAGGCGGGTTGTTTACCCCAAATGAGCCTTAAAATTTCGCATCTATTTTGATTTGCCCCTTTGACTAAGCTTTATGTAAGCGTTTATGGGTTCCATACTCTGCTGAGTTGAACAGAAAGAAGGGGGTAAACGGTGAGTCAGTATTATTCTGGCCGCAGCTGCTCCGAACCTGATTTTTGCATCGTAGTTTGGGGTGCCCTAAACCCTAAATCCTTCCATGCAGCAGCCTGAAGAACCAGTTTCTTCAACCCAGATGGTCCAAGTACCCAATAACTAGGTACTTGGGCTCAGGGTTTAGGGTTTAGGGTAATGGTGATTATAGTACAGAACATGATGATTAGGGACTTGGACGCTTAGGGTAAGAGGATTTTTCCCTCACACCCTTCTATATTCTATACGACTAAAATTTGCCGGTGGCTCCATGTATTCATAGCTTTGCAGCTTTAATCTCTTCATGCTCACTGATAAGCTCCTAAGCTGTAGGTCAGTGGAATTACGGGTAACATGGCCCCCAATCCTACCTCAGAGCCTTGGGCAGCTACACCAGGAAACCCTAAACCCTAGACCCTTCCATGTTTGATGTGTTGTGTATTATTAAGCAAATGAACAGACGGGACTTAGACTCTACACCCCTAACGCCCTAACCCCTAAAACCTAAACCCTGTTAGGCACCTACATGGAGCAGGCTTGGACTCAGTAAAAACAAAACCGACGCGGGGAAGAGCCAAGGGGATGGGCAAGAAACTGGAATGGAAAGGGTTTAGAGTTCAGGGATTGGGGTTTTGGCTGGTTTTGTCTTTCCTGGTGTGTGGGGCGGTGGAGGAGTTTAAGGTTACACTACGCCCTCAACGCAGGGTTTAGGGTCTCGGGTTTTGGGTTTGGGGCTTCAGTGTTCCTCTGCAACACTATTACTCTTTTTGTGGGGTTCTAACGTGGAAAAAAAATCCTGCATGGCCCCAAAGACCTTACTCGGTGGCAGCTCAGGTTTTATAGTACAGTAAGGACATGCAGGGTTTTTAGTATCAGCAGTAGGTTCTTCATAAAGCAAGTTTATACCATCAGCTTGTGACATGTCTACGTTGCTGCGGATCCAGTGGTCATACCCTAAGGCCCTAAGCGTCCAAGAACCCAATAGTCCAGAACCTGTACTGCAATTAGTAGTACTAAACTCCCAATTACCCAACTATTGGGCACGTGAACTTTTAGGGACTAAACCGTACACCCTAAGCCCGTTTGGCTTCAGCGCCACGGAGCCAAATCTGTTTGGGCGGGTTGTTCTCGAGGCTCCTGTAAGGTGTCTCATTCTGAAAGGGCTGGAACAAGATTCGGATTTTGAAAACAGCCCCTTGGCCACAAGGCTCTAAGCACCTGACCTTGATTTTCAAGATACCCAGTAGCCTGAAACCAAGAACACCACTTAGGCTGAGCCCATAGGGGAACTGGATGATCTGAAGGCCGCATTGGGTTTGAAGCTAAAGGGTTTTTACTGGGGTAGGGGGGGACTTAGGAAGTGTAGTTACACAAGCCCTACACGCCATATACTAATCCCGATTATACCCGTTCTTAACGTATTCTTAACCTACTTACTAAGTCCTCTCATCCCCGTTCAGGGTAATCCAGGGCTTATTTTGGTCGTGTTTGGAGGTGGCAATGTGGTATAGGATCCTATAAGTAGAACTATCCCGTTCAGTCATACCCATATTCAACACCCCCGAGACCCCTTGCTCAAATCCCCGTCTACGTAAGGTCTCTCGGGTGCGAATGCTTTACATCAGGGATGGCAGGGTGAGTTTAACAGTAGCACTCAGTAGTATGAAATGATTAATTCAGTACTGGCCCCAGGCCCCTAACATGTGTGTTTAGTTGTTCAGGGAGGATGTTCGGAGTGGTCAACTCTTCAGCTGTGTAGGTCTTACGCTGGAGGGCCCGGAAAGCAAAAGGTTTCCTTCCCATACAGAAGACAGGTTCCCCTGCTACCCCAAATACTGACCCCTCGCCCGAGGGTCCGCTTCATTTAAGGTTATTTAGGGCCCCTAGGTTCCGCCTTATTCAAGGTCATTTGGAGTTTGGGATACCTAGGGAAAAGTAAGGTTGACTGAGCGAGATCCTAGGGTGTATAGTGAAGGGGCATGGGTAGTAGGGGGACTCAGGAGTCTATACCGACGAGTCTTGGGCTTCGTAATTCTCTAACCATCCCCCTTGAATCCTAAAACCATCTACAGCCCTAAAGCCATTAACACCCTGTACTATCCTCTCACGTCTCCCCTTAATTGGGCTGAGTATCGTGTCCTTAAGGTCAGCTTAGTCAGCGGGGAACCTAGAGTGGGCAGAACAGCGGGACTGGCTAGGAGAACCCAGGACTAAACCGCGTGATCAGGGCTTAGATTTCAAGGATTGGGGCCGCGGCAGCAACAGTTTGGGAATGCGCGCTTCGCCAGCTGTTCTCCATATACCTAATCCGAGCACTACAACAATAGAAGGGACCATAATTTTCTTTGGCTCCAGAGACTAGCTACAATTAGGTGGCTTTTCGTATGGGGAAATGGGACTAGATTGAAATAATTTTTAGGGAGCCAATCCTGATAATGGAGATATTCAATACCTTCCTATTCATTTTTGAATTAATAGAGGTGTAAGAGCCCCATTGACACAGGAATGCATTCCTATTCTGTTTTAATTGAGTTCCAGGAGCCCCAATCATTCTTTTAATCTGGCGCCCTCAATTCCTTATTCTGGAGGGGGGAAGTTGGGGGGGGCCCTCCGCCCCCCAATTGTTGAAGTGCTCGGATTATACCTATGTATTCACAAGCCCGAGCCCAAACATTCCCCCCCCCCCCAGTTGGACTTTTAGAAGAACCAGATTCAGTTTAGAAATGGAACGGTTTATCCCTTAGTGATTCTGTCTTGTTGTGAGACTGCGATTCAGAAAGCTTGCGCTAGCTGGAGTTCCGCTACCAATCCAAAAGCAGTGCAAGATCTGTCCAATTCCCAGACCAATGTAATTGGGAAAAACGTGGTCAACTATCGAATGGTGCCTGAACAACAGTCCGTAACCTTGCGCCTAGTTGGAGCTTCAGGGTACCTCGAACCTAATTTCTTATTAGCTGATAGTTGTGCTTCTCATCCAATTATAAACTCCCTGAGTCACCTAAAGGTGTTGTCGTTGGGTTATGGCTATTGTGAGTAGGTAGTTCGTAAGCACCCATAGACCTCCAAGTAGACTTCCTAAACTCAAACCCTAAACCGTAAAGCCTAAACCCCAAACCGCGACTTCAAGCTATGTAAACGAGCCCAGCCTTCTTGCGACAGGCAGACTTGAAAGACCTGCTTGAGGACGCCTTCAGGCAAGAGCGGTGTAGGAAGATCTTTTTTAAGGGTTGGTGTTGTAGGGTTGGGGAGTTTTAGGGTTTAGGGTTATAGGGGGGATACTAGGAGTTTCGACAATGGCTCATCTGAATACAGAGCCACCATCTCGTTTACTTAAAATTTGATACCCTAAAATCCAGAATATTACATGTGTTGCCGGGGTCCAATGGCAGCCAGACTTCCCTCAGAGCCGAATCATCGCACATCGTCTCCTGAAATGGGAGGGTTCAGGTTTGGTGTCTTGGGTCTGCGCGGTTAAGGGTTTAGGGTTAAGCCCAGAAACGCGGAAACCCCAACCCCACCCCCGTCAAGCCCAGGTGCATGCAAAATATTTAGGCCAAGCAAAGTCAAAAACGCAGACGAGATCATTCTTTGAACCCTGAACCCCAAACCTGTAAAGGGATGTTGGGCACCATTGGCCTGTCCTTCAACCCTTGTAGGTGGCAGGTAGGAGTAACCACGCTGTAGGATTTACAAGGTTCGGAGCTTTGGGTTGAGGACTTCAGATTCTAGGGTAAAGGGTTGGTTTTGTAGGGTTTAGGGATGTTGTGAGGCTTGGTTGCACCCACTTTGAATGATTGAGCTACGGCTGTCCTGTATGGTTAGGATACTGAGAAGGGTGCCACCTTGCACCAACAGCTGCGATTAATCCATGACTGTTCCTAGTGCAGTAGGATTTAGTTACTCCATCCTCTAGAAGTGCGGCCCCGTTTTGAGAGGCGGATTGAGAGCTTGGGGTGTTTGGCGAGTCGGCTTTCTAGATCATGAGACTGGGTGAGGTTGGCAGGGCCTGGTAGGGTTTATCGGATGCTTTTACTTTAAACCCTCAACTCTAGATCCACCTAACCACCTTAACCGTTTTGTGAGGTACTTAGTTAGTTAGTCGGTTCGCTGGGTAGCTCTTCAGGCTGCACATGAAGTTCTTTATCCATGCCTGTTTTTGACTGTTCCTGACCCGCACAGATTGTAAATCTACTGGAGAGGTAGCCGATGAGCCTCTTGAACGCTATAGGGTCAGGGCATATACTTACAACGCCTATAACCCATGTCGTAACCCCGGTTATCCCCATTCTAAACCTGTTGACTAAGCCCTCACCTAAGTGGAGCTTTTTGTGCGGATTCATGCGCAGGTCTCTAGGTTTTGGGGTTGCTCTGACCTCTGGATGGAGTTTTACATGCATTATACAGCAAAATAACCAGTGTGGAGAGTCAAAAGGAAAAGCACCTGGAACATGACATGGCCTTGACAAAAGAAACAAAGCCCTTCAAGGGCTGTTCGTCCAAAAGCGCTAAGGCCTACAACCTTGAACCCCGCAAATCCTTAACCACCATAGCCTAGACCCCGTCAACATGTAGCAGCAATAAAACCGAGAGCTCAAAAGCTGGACCCCAAAAAACTTAAGACAATGTAAACCCGTGATGACGAAACCCCCTCCCCTTAATAGGGATTATAATAGGGGTCCTGATATTAAAGCCATTAACAGAAGGGGGTTTATCAATCACGGGTCTGCATTACTGTTGTTTTTTGGATTTTTAGTGTGCATGGCCATTACTATTGCTAACTTTTGGGGTCCAGGTAAGCCTAAACCCTGAATCTAGCCTGGACCGGCATAAAACTCTTGGGTTTAGGGTTTAGGCCTGCGGTAGCTTTGCCCGAACCCAACCAGGGACTATGGAACCCGCCTGTGATGGGGTTTAGCTTAAATGCGCTCTGTTTCTAGAGTGTATGTTTCCAAAAAGTATGGGTCCGCACGGATCCAGGTAAGACATGTGCCTAAATTATCTGCCAACATCATCTCTATAGGTTTGTTTGAGGTCCCATATGCCATGCATGTACAAGCAAACTAGAACAGTGGTTTTGGCAATTTTCCCCGCTTTGCCCCCTGTAGAACCCCAGTTTCCATGTAGTTGTCAAATGTCTTTTCCATCTGATACTTTACTATTCCACCACCCTACAGATGCCACAAAAACACAAATCTAGGCTTTCACAAGAACCCCTATACTGTGTGGGTAAACCCTAAAGCAAAGACCCTATGCCGTGTCGGCGAACCCTAGAAGACCCTAAGCCCTCAACCCTCTTGCACCGTCTGGTGGAGGTCCGGAGCCCTTGCGGATGCCCTTGATTTGATGGCGGAGGCACGGACCCTAAACTCTAGACCGCTTTGCTGCTACACGATGTAGGATTCGGGTGTAGGGTGTAGGGTTTAGCCTGAGGCTTTTGGGCTTCGGGAGTTGGCCTAGAGTGTCGGGGCTCCGACTTTCGGGATCTGCTTTTAGGATCTACGGTCAGCACTGATTAAACGGGATTTTGGATTGAATCCCATGCATGTAGCAATTTCTCCCTCTAACATGAAAACACCACAGCCCTCTCCCCTGATGCTGAATATTCCTTCTAGTTGACCCAATGGCTCTCCGGCAAATTGAATGTTAGGGATTGGGGGTGTTGAATCCTAGGGAAAAGGATGAGAGGGACCCTAAACCCTAAACCATGGATTATCCACAGCACATGGGTCTCTGCCTCGAGGGCTATGCGGGATCTTGGTGAGAAACTGCAAGGCTTCTGGAGATTCCCAACAGCTGGGTTGTTTTTTGGCGAGGCCCGGAATCAGGATAGCAAAACATTGCGGATGTACAAGGGCCCCCCATTATACTATCACCCCCCAAAATTGCTTAGTTATCCCCAGATAAGTCTAATTAAGGGGGAACCCCCGAGAGGGCAGGTATAGCGAGGGGGAGCAGGGGAACCCATGACATCTTGACATACTGTAGTACACTGCTAGGGTTCAGGGGCTGGACCCTAGGAGTGAAACCTCCCAAGCCCCAAACCCTAATAGTTTAGGGTTTAGGATATAGGCTTTGGGGGTTTAGGGCTTAGGGGTTTAGGGTTTATGGGGTTTTTGGTTTAGGCTTTGGGGATTTAGGGGTTTGGGGGTTTGGGTGTTTAGGGGTTCAGAATTTAGGCTTTAGGGGTATAGGGTTTATGGGGCTTAGGGGTTGGGGGTTTTTAGGCTTTGGGGGTTCAGGGTTTAGGGTTTAAGGGTTTATGGGGTTTAGGGGTTTGGGGGTTTATTGGGTTTTAGGGGTTTAAGGGTTTATGGGGTTTAGGGGTTTAGGCTTTAGGGGTTTAGGGTTTGGGCTTGGGGGGTTCAGGGTTTATGGGGTGTAGGGGTTTACGGTTTAGGCTCTAGGGGTTTGGGGGTTTAGGGTTGAGGGTTTCGGGGTTTAAGGGTCTATGGGGTTTGGGGGTTTTGGGGTTTGTGGGGTTTAGGGGTTTAGGGGTTTAAGGGTGTATGGGGTTTAAGGGTTTATGGGGTTTAGGGGGTTAGGGGTTTGGGGGGTTTGGGGTTTGGGGGCTTAGGGGTTTAGGGTTTAGGCTTTGCTGGTTTAAGGGTTCATGGGGTTTAGGCTTGTGGGGGTTAGGGTTTACGGGGTTTAGGGGTTTGGGGGTTTATGGGGTTTAAGGGTTTAGGGGTTTAGGAGTTTTGGGGTTTTGGGGTTTAGGTGTTTAGGGGTTTAGGGTTTATGAGGTTTAGGGGTTTAAGGGTTTAAGGTTTAGGCTTTGGGGGTTTAGGGGTTTAGGGGTTTTGGGGTTTAGGGGTTTAGGGTTTAGGCTTCAGGGGTTTAAGGGTTTAGGGTTTAGGCTCTGGGGGTTTAGGGTTTAAGGGTTTATGGGGTTTAGGGGTTTGGGGGTTTATTGGGTTTTAGGGGTTTAAGGGTTTATGGGGTTTAGTGGTTTAGGCTTTAGGGGTTTAGGGGTTTAGGGTTTAGGCTTGGGGGGTTCAGGGTTTATGGGGTGTAGGGGTTTACGGTTTAGGCTCTAGGGGTTTGCGGGTTTAGGGTTGAGGGTTTGGGGGTTTAAGGGTCTATGGGGTTTGGGGGTTTTTGGGTTTGCGGGGTTTAGGGGTTTAGGGGTTTTGGGGTTTAGGGTTGGGGGTTTAGGGGTTGCGGGTTGAGGGTTTAGGGTTTGGGGCTTATGTCCAGCATCCCCACGGGGTCCAAGACAACACAATATTTTGATTCAGTAGTGCAGTTTTTCATCACCAGCGTTACGGAAGCCGTTGATGTGAAAGATCCTGCATAGCTGTATAGTTCCCCGTAAGTAGATAGAATAGGGGGTATAGGGGGATCTTATTATACTTTTATACCCAAAGCCATATTCTATCTACTTAAGGGGGACTCTAGTTGACTGCAATCCAATATGTTTTGTATCTACTTTATTGTTTGCAAATGAGGGTTCAGGGCTTGTTCTAGAGGACCTTATGCAGAACAGACCACTGGGAATACGCTTCCTTAGAAAAAGGTCCTAATCGAAAAGGTAACCTAACTTATGGTCATTTGGGGAGAGGTATTTTGAACAGCTGTCATATACCCTAAGCCTAAACCGCGTGCACAGCATCACGCAGTCCCGGGTGCATTAGATAAATCTGTACTACTTGGAATTACGGATGATGGAGCAATAAAACAACCGCTATATTGATTAACATCAGGATCCTGCTTGTTTGAGTGCTCCTCTGGAGACATTATAGTCCATAGTATAGACTCAGATGCATGTTCTTGGATGTTATCGTGTTCTTTGTCTCTATTTTTCCCTATCTGGGGTGGAGGGGGTATAAGTACGTAAGCATTGTGCCGTTAATCTGAGTCGCTGCACCACCTGATCAGTGGACTAGTAACCAGAGCCAGTTTTTCCATGTCGCCCGGGGGGGTTGTGGAGGTGATTGCTCAGGCAGGTCTTAGAGGGTGTTGTGGGCGAGGTATTGTCTCTCAAAAGGGGCCGTTATTGAGCTACCTAGATCATTTGACCTTTTGTGCCAATACTGAGACTCATAGACACAGACAACAGCGGCAGCGTCACACCCCACGAGTTTGAGTCTCAGCGACACGTGCTTTGAGTCACTGTTTGAGACGAGGACACCATGTCCGAGAAGAACAAGAACATAGCTTTTGAGTTAATCGACCAAAAAATCGTGGCACACATCCGGGCACACGAAAGGGGCTCCATTCGTCTTGCGGAAGATCCTCTGAATGCCAAAGCGCTACCGTACTCATTCTGGTTTGCTCCTTAAAGCTAGGAACTTACGTTTTTGGAGGTGTATGTAACAGACCACTCAGTTTCAGAAGCTTCCAAGTGCAGTGCAGGGGTAGCAGTAGGGCTACAAGCTGGGCAACTGCAGTGACAACACCCGGCTTGCGGTACAGGACCCTCTTTTCGCCCTTAAATAGGATATATGGTCCCTAATAGTGGGTTTTCTCGGGTATTTGGAGAGTAGATGGAGGTAGGTTTTTATGTTACCCAACTTTTGGGGGTCCCAAATCCACCTTTGTTCTCTTTCTTTGCGGCTTTGGATGCCTTCCGAGAAATTTTACATGAACAACATGCCATTACTTGCCCTACGCCCTAATTCCTAAACCCTAAACCCCTGAACCCTAAATCCTAAGCGCTTAACCCTAAACCCGTAAAGCCATCCAGGAGGCAGCCCCCCTCCCTCCAGACTCGCAGCAAGAAGGCCTCGAGGGTTTGGGAGGTTTAGGGTTTGGGGTTCAACCCTCACTCGTAAGCTTTCAATCGTGTCGGGGCTCCTCAGCGTCAACTACGGACATACACTCCAAACTAGGTAAACTAATGGTCCAAACCCCTCCGACACACCTGAAAAGGCCCTTGTTCTACCTACTTCGCGGCGTCTAGATACTAGATAGAGACCCTAAACCCAAACCCTAAACCCGAAAACCCTACACCCCAAGCCCTAAACCCTACACCCTAAACCCTAAACCCGAAAACCTTAAACCCTACACCCTAAACCCTAAACCCCAGATACAGATTCCAATCCCTTTGTGTAATTCCCAGACATGCCTGGCCTCGCTTCTGGCTGGGTAGATTTTGTGTTGATGATTGTGCCCCTATACAGTAAGGGTTTTAGGGGTTTAGGGGTTTTAGAGGTTTAGGGGTTTAGGGTTTAGGGGCAGGGTTGAAGATATGTTTAGTTCTCATCTCCTTCAATCCCCACATAGTCCTACTAAAGCCGTAAAGATTTCATGTCTATAGGGCCCCCAAGCCTACCCTAGAAAAGGGGATTGCAACACTACCACCTCGAAAGGTCACCCCGAGGCAATCTCTTGGGATTTCGGGTTCTGGGTTTCAGGTCTACAGGTACTCTTGACCATTGTGGCTGTTAAGGAATTCAAATTAAGTTGCCACAATCTGGGTATGTAATGAACAGCGGGTTAGCTATCATAGTGACTCAGTTAAAATTCTGTAACGCCCAGTTTAGCTCTGACCGCCCTAAAACCTAGGGTCACTAGGCTACTGCGGAGATGTGAGTTCCCAAGACAAAATTGTAACAGGTTGTCAAAACTGTAGGCCCCAAATATAATACGGCCGCCGATATTCAGGCTACCCCAAGAAAGTGTTTTCAGTTTGACTATTTGGGGAACTCCAAAGAGGGACCATCAATTTGACAACCCCCTTGCAAAACCTCAAAAAGGAAGGAAGTCTTCATGTGCCGTTAGTATCCAAGCAGTTGGAAGTTCACTTAAACCTGAACGCAAAGGCCTGACCCAGGCACCCTAGATTCAAACCCGAAGCCTTAAATCTTAATCTTTGAGCCTTAGACCTAAGGCTCTAAGGACTCACAATATAAGGCTTTTGGCCCAAAGACCTTACTATACAAGGCTTTTGGGCTATTTTGAGCCTCAGGATAATTCTTAAAACTACACCAGGTTCACATGCTCTTACTACCAACTTGACCCTTCTGCCAACTCATGGGGATGAACTCATGGATTGAAGCTCACAAGACCCTGATACCACCCACACCATATCACCAAGACCAACGCAAGCCCTAGACGAGCTATAGTCTAAACTCCTTAAAGGGAGTTATATAGGGACTGCTGCAGGGGCTATTAAGGGGGATACTAGGAGTTTAGACACTAGCTCAGATAACCCTTAACTAGCCCTTATTTGAAGCTGGGGGGTGTTGAGGTCGGGGTTGCTATGAAAAAGGAGCCAGCACGGTTTAGGGTTTAGGGTTTACGCTTACCCAAAAGCTCCAGGTACCTTTATGTGGTATATAATGTACTTGAGACCTTAAGGGGTTCCTCCGGTGAAAAGAGGCAATCTTGCACCGCTAGGAACCCGATGGTACTGTAATTCCTATAGGGTATAGGGTATATGAGATGGTTTGCATCTTCTGGCCCTATGTATGCTGTATGTAGGTACTTGGAGTTTTAGGTTATAGCTTGCAACGCACCCATTCCCAGACTATTTTCCTTCCTAGGCAGACAGCTGCGCAGACTTGAACATGCGCCGCTGCATAGCAGTGAATCGAATAAGACCAGGTTTGCCACCCTCCATCACACTCGCTCGAGACAAAACTTGGAACCCCAAGCCCCAAACCTTAAACCATGCACCCACAAGCCTCATCCCTAGACCCTGAGCCTTAAACCCAAAACCGTAGGCCCTAAACCAACCTTGATTTAAGAGGTATCACATTGGTATGGATCTAGAAGAATACAGCGGGCTCGTGCGGAGCCAGCATTTTGATGGCTGGATGCAGAAACCGTCTCATCGGGCGCGAGGAGTGATATGTGGTCATCCGGAGCTTGTGGTTGCCTGCTACTGCCGGTCTGGGCTTCACCGATCCATAGCCTGTGCTTTAGCGGCGAGGAGGGAGCTGTCTTCCAACATGGAGGGCTTGAATTTCTCTTAGCTGCTGAACAGATTTGTTCCCAAAACGAGCATGAAGCACCTCAGCATGGCCAACTGGAAGCCTACTTGCGAAGGACAGTGTAGGGGGATTGCAACGCAGGACCTGCCGATTAAGTGCAGGCCCTCATTGACAACCTTGAAGAGCCCGCGCACTCCATGCTTGGGTTTGCGCATACAGCTGCTGGTGCTTGCAAGCAATCATTTTCACATCGCACTAGTGAGCTTGATGGAGCTAACCCACTCGCAGGAAGAACAGTGTCTGGGTACATCGCATAAGAGTTGTGCACAAGACTGGTT
Organism: Symbiodinium pilosum; assembly: GCA_905231905.1. Lineage (NCBI taxonomy): Eukaryota > Dinophyceae > Suessiales > Symbiodiniaceae > Symbiodinium > Symbiodinium pilosum. Next base: position 19,214 of record CAJNIZ010044983.1, read on the forward strand.
AGGAAATATTTGGTACAAGCACCTAGATATTGGGGTTTCCGGCATTCTAAACGGATTAGATTTTGGCGTTTGGGACCTAAAGCTCCCGATTTTTATATCAGGGCCCCTTCGGGTCAGTATTGAGGCCTATAGATTGAATAGCGAAGCCAGCGGCGGCGCCCCCTCATTTACCCACGAATTCGTCTAACTCGTGCAGCATCGACCCAACATGGGATCCGCAGCATTTCAGTCATCTGCACAATCAGGGAAGACAACTGAAGGGCTTAAGATCTACGGCCACAGTTTTGCTGATGCTTGAGGGAGATTGGGGGGAGTGGATATCGGTAGTATTCCTGGTAGACTTCCATTCGTACCCCCTGTGATGGTATCCTTTCCTTCGTCCGCGACTCCGAAACCTTGAAACCTTCAGGCATCTGTAAGAAGAGGCCTCGCAGTATTGAGTACCAAAGCCTGCAAAGGCTAGACTTGTAAAGGGCAGGCATTGGAAATCAGACCCCATGTTGATTTAAATAAAAGGTGAAATTAAGGTAGAAGTAAGGTAGAACAGAGGTAGATCACAAAGGTAGAAAAAAGGTAGAAGGTAGAATGAAAGTAAATACTAAAACTTATAAAAGGTAGAACAAAGGTAGAACAAAGGTATAACAATGGTAGCGCAAAGTTACAAGAAGGCAGAAGGTCCAAGGTGTAAGTCGTCATAAAGAAGAAACATCGGAAGGTGGAAGTGAGATCACTGAAATCAAGGTGATTGAATGCTGGGGCATTCAACTGGAGTGAGATGTCTTTTTTTCAAGTGCGGGCTATTGTTTCTGCGCTTTTGGATGCATGATTCATGTCCATGGGCAGGCGCAGTTGCTGGCACAGTGGCAGTCGGTAGCACGAACACTGTTCGACCAGACTGACTCACACGAAGACATGTGTATCAAAATAGTAAGTAGAGCAGCGCAACAAAGCTGGCTTCTGGCTTAGTCCATTGCTTGCCCATCATGGCAACTGTTGATGGCGCAACTGGCGCAACTCTACAGGAGTCGTGTGCAGCTGTGAGTGATGGCCAATCCAATCAGCCAGCGGACGTCATTAGTGTTTCTCGGACAGACACCACTGGTGGCGTAGAAGTGATCGAGGGTAGCTCGCCCGAGTCGATTGTCTCCTCTCAGGAAGTTGATTCTGTTCCTTGGTGGGCTCAGCTGTTGAAACAGCATACACGGCATCTTAAATTCAATGACAAAGCAGCCATGCCACTTTCCCTGGCAAGCACCTGTTCTGGAATGTGCGCGGAAGCCTTTGCCTTGAAGGCCAGTTTTTCTGAGATAGCCGTGCCGCATAGTAACCAAATAGCCGGTAGCCATGACCTCAGCAGCAAGTGAGTGTAGGTGTAGCAAACAGCATAGCACGGTCTGGAATTTCAGTGTAGCAGTGTAGCAGTGTAGCAGTGAGTGCAGCACAGCACAGTTTGATATTCAATTTGCATTTTACTGCACAAGCTGTCCTACTCCTACTTGAAGCCATAGTCAATAGCCAGCTCCAGCAACTGTAGGCGTTGGAGCTGAACTTCGTTTTGCACAGTGCAGCCGACTCAGACAAGCTTTGCCGTGACTTCACGCAGCAGAACTTCTCTGTGCAGCATATGTACGAGACCATTGAGTCACAGTCAGCTTCTGAAACTTGTTTGTTTCACGAAGACGGTCACGCGTGCAGCCTTCGTGGGTGTTCACTTGGCTGCTCTGGAACCCCCTGCAGGCCTTATAGCCGTCAGCGTGCAAAACGCTATGCTGAGGGAAGTGTGAAGACTCATGCAGATGCTTACCTCACGGAGGAGGTTTTGCTAGACTGGTTGGCAGCAGCAGCTCCAGAGAGCGGGTTCTTTGAGAACGTAGAGGGCTGGGATATGCCCGAAGTGAAGGGAGGGTCAACGACACCGCTTGCAAGGCACGCTTGAGGGTCTTGCAGTCTTGCAATCTTCTTGTAGTAGTGCATCAGTTGTAGCATGTTGCAGCCGAGTACCTCTGGAATCGTAGACTGTAGAGTGTAGAGTAGAACTTGTGAGAAGGTAACTGGAGAGGGCAGCAGGAGCTTTTGCTAATTGTAAAGAGAACATTGAGGCAAGGTCCCAGGTCTAATGAGTCTAGTAAAGCAATTCAAGCTTTGTACACGTACTTTTTTCTCTACGTGATCTGAAGCAACATGCCGCCATTGGTCAGGTTTCTTTTCAAGTTGGGCAAGACACGCGTGCGCTCTGGCGCGGGCTACCACTTCCACGTTTTCAGACTGGACCATCTGCTGTGGGTGAATCTTGCCAGACCAAGGACACTGTTTGCTCTGCTTGACGTAGCAAGCTGTGATTGCTCTGGATTTGAAGACAGTCTTGTTGCAAGAACCAAGCAGCCATGCACTTGTCTGCTGCCAGTGAGTTTGCCGTGGCTGCTTTGAGCTTCAAGCAGGTAATGTACAAACAGGGGTGTAAGGTGGTTGTGGGGCATTTTGGAATTTAGTCACAGTCATCCTTGGATTTGGATAATGTGGTCCACCTGAAAAGAGCATTTGGTTGCCTATCTATTCATTTTCTGTGCTGCTACACTTGCTGTGTACCAGTGTGTAGTGCAGTCACGGTCGTGGGCTTGTGGACAACGTTTTACAAACAATCAGTGCCAATCTTGCAAGAATTTTGCAGTAATTAATGTAGAAGCGTATTGCCCAAGGCCCTAGGCCCTAGGCTCTTGCAAATGTCATGGGCGTCTGCAATTCGTTCGCGACTGTCCCGAGTGCCTGAGTCAGAGTCTGAGCATCGCAGAGATGATGAACCTGTGCCAAGCTACCGAGCTAAGCCCAACTTTACCAGCAACAGGCGTAAGGGAAAGCTTGGTGGTGCCGATTTTCGTGCAAGACTCCGGGAAGCAGCAGGTAGGCGCAGCGCAAATGAAAATGCAGTTGAAGTCTGTTCATCCGACGACGATGAGCAAGCTTTAGTGCCAGCAGAGCAATCAGTGCTAGAGCAAGATGATCAGGAGGGCTCGGCAAACTTGCAAAGCAGGCGATGATGCCCAGCGGAACTTGCTTTTACTTGCCCTGACGGCTGAAGCTCAGAACATGTCCTCGGAGACAAGTGTTGATCCTGCTCTGGAGGTATTACAGAAGTGCACAGATCATTTCCTTTTCCGGCCTGATAGCAGAAACTGCGCAACCTTAACAGCAGAGGCAGATATTATCAACACAGACAGAAGGACGGTCAAGAGACATCTGCTAGCGACTGCTGCTGCTGTGCAGGGAGCAGCTGTTAACGCTTGGTCGGCGATGTTGAGCTGGTTGGAAAACAAGGCCAAAGCTGCAGATGCGAAACTGAAGTTGCGCTGTTTGATACGGCAACGCTGCTATGATGAGACGCCCTTGAGATTCCGGGTGCATGAGTTTCAAGAATGCGCAGCCGGCCGGAACACTGATGAAAAGGCCGCATCTGTAGTGAAAGTTCTGCAGACACGCTTTCGTATGGGCATGTTGGTGGAGATGACCCCCGGCGGTTCTCCGTCCCGGCTGGTTTTTCTATATGGCACTGTTCCTACATCGTTGCAGGCGCTGCAGAAAACGCGAGCAACTGACATTTTGCAAGCTCAGCTGAAGGTGCTAGACTCTGTCCCTGGTATGCGCCAGTTAACGCAAGCGTTTCCGACCACTGTCAATTTGGCCACTGCTGACCGTTTCTCTGGAAACCTGTTGGCAGTACCTTGTCAAGTGATGAATGACGTGATCAGTTGTTTGTTGCTGTTGTTGCTGCTGCTGCTGCTGCTCCTGCTGCTGCTGCTGTTGTTGTTGTTGTTGTTGTTGTTGTTGTTGTTGTTGTTGTTGTTGTTGTTGTTGTTGTTGTTGTTGTTGTTGTTGTTGTTGTTGTTGTTTTTGGTGTGCGTTTCTTCAGGGGCCCAGGGGTCTATTTTGCAAGTTACGTTTGTAAGTAACTCAGAATGCAAATCCCAAACGGCATAGCGGCATAGCAACCCAATTTAGATGAGCAATGAGACAACAAGATAAACCACCCTAGTCTCCAGGATATTGGGGAATATCTAGTCTAGAGTCTACAGTCCAGGCAATCAGCATGGATTCATGAAGTTTGCTGCTGAGGAAAAGATGCTGCGCACCCACACGCCGAATGAAGTCCCGCTGTTTTTTCCATGTGTGGTACACAAAGTCAGCACAAGTCAAACTTGGCAGTTGGGTATTGTCAATGACGACATATCTGCAGTAATCGCTTGTGCATTGGCTATGTCAGGGTCTGGCAGCGTGGACATGTTTCGCAGGTGCCTGCTGCAAGTGATGAAGGAAAGGCTTGACCTGATCCACACTGAACCTCCAGGGGGCCACATTGAGGCCAATCGAAAGGCTGTGTATGACCTGTTTTTGAGCAGCAGTTTATCCCGCCTCGAGGGCAGTGCGACTGTCAAGGCGCGCCGCCAGAGGCAACGACTTGTCCTGGACACGTTTTTGGCTGGCGATCTGGAGGCTTCCCGTGTTGGCTTTTACACGCGAGGGAAGCCGCTCACTTATGCTGATGCCGAGGTGATCCTAGCTGAGCAGATTGTCCCTGCACTGGTACCGACAACCTTACCAATCTTCCCGCGCCATCGGTGGCTTGGAGGGGAGGCCACCCTTGATTGGCTAGGGCTGGTGCAGGCTCATCATGGCCTGCTTGGGCCAACGTTGGAACGCATGCTTGGGCCTATGAAGACGAACACGCCTGTTGTCGATGCAGGACAAGTGGCTTCGTCGTGGGATGGTACTGTCGAGGCAGCTGTGCAGTGGGCACAGGAATCCGCCAAAGAGGACGGTGATGGTCAGGCGGGCGAGGTTTCTGCCCCTGTACCATTACCATTGCCAGCTGCTCCCGAAGAAAACAAGGACGCCGCCGCTTCGCAGAATTGGGCGGAACTGAAGAAATCGTTTCAACAAAAAGTTCGACAATGGGTGGCAAAGAGGGACCTCAACGTTTTGGCTGTGGTTCGAAATGCCATGACCGTTGTGACCAGCTTATTTTACGGCTTTCTGAAAAAGGCTGCTCCTGAGTGGGAACGACAACAACAACATCGTTGCTTGCAAGGACAATGTCGCAAGTACCGCGCAACTGAATGTGCGATTGGAAGTGATCTGGTGCGTGCTTTTGATCGAATCAGCATCCTCCTGCACAGTCCCATTCGTGCCCTACCTACAACAAGCTGGAAGATGGGGTTCAAAGTCCTGATGCTCAGGCTGCTGGCGAGGATAGCAGGTGCACTTCACTTCTTCCTCAGAAGCTCTTTCCAAAAGTGCCCGTACCTGGTCTTTGGATTGTTGGATGAGGGGCGCCGCGAAAAAATTGTCCAGGAGCTGCAGGGCATGCCACCATGTGTCCGCGACGCTTTCACAAGCCATTTCATGGATGCCTTCCCGGGGACAGCCATCGTCAGCCAAGAAGCTCTAGGCGTGGGCTAGTCATCTGAATTTGTGGCTGAACTTGAAAAACTTTACTTTAGGCCTAGACTTAAACCGTCATTAATCCAACATGAAGCCTGAAACCCTGCTAGGCCATTTGCATGCTGTGGCGGTGCTCGCAGACGTAGATGTTTCTGGGATTGAGTGCAGGCATGCAATGATTCGCAAGCTGTTGGACCAGCGTGGCATGACATGGTCGCCTGAGTTGGAGTTGGTGAGTGCAGATTTCCTCTGCAGACAAGTATCGTCTGAGCTCCGAAAGGCAGCTAGCCAGAAAATCCTGCAGAAACCAAGGCGGAATGCCCGCAAGAAGAAGAAAACCTGCGGAGGGGGTGCCCAACGGGCATTTTTTTCAGAAATGCTTCGAGGAGTTCAAGTGTGGAAGCTGACGCCAACAAGGCGCCGTGCGCTGTTTCGCCGTCTGAACGCGGACTTTAAACGACTGGGGCCTGAACAAAGGCAAAGATTTCAGGATGTTGGATTGGAGGCGGCAATCAGTCGTCGAGCTGGCGGGGCACCCTTTCCAAGATGCACAGGCTGTGGTGAAAATGGGTATATCCTTTTTGTGATTGGTTCAAGTTAGTTTTGTCAAGTCTTGAATCTTGAATAGGAGTATTCATAACATGGGCTAGGAATAGGAGGTAGGAAACCTGAAGATTGAATAAGATAAGATTAGCCGAATTAAGATTACTAAAGTTACGGATGGATACAACCTTCCGGGCATGGGGAGGTGTTGCTAAAGGGCTAGGATCTAGAATCTAGAATGCTAGAGTATTCTCGGTATCGGTGTGGTGTATTGTCGTAGAATGTACAGTGCAAGGGATCCACAAACATATCCCAGATCTTCAATGTGCATGAGTGCTGGATAGCATCATGTCCTGTATCTTGCTGGTACTAAGCAAACGAATGACTAGTGACTAGTGACTAGTAGCTTGACTCATGGAGTGTTGCATGTTCATTGAACAGGCCAACGACTGCGTGCCCCTGTTGCTTTGGCGGATGAAGAAGTTCTTGTGCCCGCAAGAGTCGCAAGATCTACGCTGGATGAGACACGAGCTAGCATTCAGCACTGGAAGGCTGCGTTGCAAGCCACATCCAGAGCCAATCAAAAACAGGAGGTGGAGGCTGCAGCGAGGGTGTCGCAGGAGTTGGAGGCGTTTGATGCATCTTCTAATGGAGACCTGAAAGCTGAACTGAATGTGCCTTTGCCACACACGAGTGGGTCATGCACTTCCTGCGCCGCACCTGTGCCCACGCTTGAGTGGCAACATCCTGGCGCAAGGATGGGGCAGGCCCGCTCTTTGACTTCAGCTTTGAAGCTAGAGTCTAGAGAATTTCTTGGAAATAACTCATGAATAACAGCCCTGACGGACATAGGACATAGGGTCATAGACTAGACTCGCATTGACTAGACGTAGCTCCATAGGTCATAAGTCTTTTAACTGAAAAGTCATGATTCATGCTTAGGTCCAGGGTTTGTAACTTGCGTGGCCTTTTTGATTTTTCCAACTCTTGTTACTATTTTCTATTGAAGTGAATGTCGACTTGGCGTGAGAATGGATTATTTCTTGGGTCTTTCTGTCAGCTCAGAACCAATTGCAGGCAGCTCTCCTGATGAATGCCAAGACGTGGCACGGACGGCGCTTTCAATTGAGGGATGCACTGCTCAAGAAGTGGGCACAAGCTCATGAGCTGCAAAAGAACCTTAACATTGAAGAACTCAAAGAGCCAGAGGCTTTGACTGTTTGTGCTTCCTTGGGCTTTTGCGTGTGCGACGAAACGAGCCAGGACTACAAAGCTTACCGCTTTCACTGCAATTTTGTGGCGCTGTTGAAGCCACATGTTATTAAGCCTCGGAAAAAGAAAGGTGAGACTGCTACAAAGCCGCCGCCAGAGGGGCGTCTGCTGCTTGAAGGAACTTGGCTTGTTTGCAGACTTACACCATCACGCACGGACGATGTGCAGAAGGATGATGTGGATTCAGAGCCCGAAGGGTGTGCGTCCTCTTCTGCTTCGCAGCCATCCAGCGCTTGGGGGAGAGCAGCTGCAGCAAAGCTTGCTCAGAGGGCACGGGAATTGCCAGTGGAAGTTTTCTTTCTCATCAGCTATGTGAATTTCAGCAGCTATCGATTTGCTCTTTTGGCTTTGGAGTGTGCTGAGAGTGGGCAAATTCCGGCCCCGAACAGCAGCGCGCATTTGAAGATGCGTGTGCCCAGTGACATTCAAATCCAAACCTCATTTGAATGCTTCCGCTTGTTGGATATGACTTTGTCATGGACCGCGAGTTTTTACCGAATTGTTGAACATGGCAACGTGCACGAGGAGCTAATCGACCCCGACGACATGCGCCCAAACACATTTACTGTTTGTCCTACAAGTGCAGTTGGAAGCTGGCGCCCATGGCATGGCCTGACTGAAGAGTCCCTCAAGAAGGCTGGGGAGAGGCGGCAGAACCGGCCAAGCAAGCGGAAGCGCGAACGAAACCAGTCTGTGGGCCCTCGCAAAAAGCAGGCCAGAAACCTGAAACGTGCCCGGGATCGTGGTCCTGCCCACAGCATTCGCAACAGGGACAAGGAGGATGAAATTGAAGATGATGATGCCCTTGCTGACAGGCATGATGCTGATAGCAGCGAGGGCTGTGATTTGCTGTCCGATGTGCATGAAGATGAGGAGATGGCGCCTCCAGACGTGAGCGATGAGGACAGTCTTGGCGGCTACGCTCCCAGCGAGCCAGCTGGTGATGGAATGGGCCAGGTACCCCCTGGGTACGATGCAGATGACTGGCAGGCTGGCTAGGGCGGCTAGGGTTGGCTAGCAGTTAGCAGTTCGCGGTTAGCAGACGCGGCTAGCAACAAAGTCAAAGGAAATACGGAGTTATTCATCTACTAGGTTTAGGTTGGTGTGATTCAGGGTTCTGGTTTTTGGGTTCATCGTAGTTTAGGCTTGTACTTTTAATTCTCGATTCTAGATTATACAAGAAGGACTTAATATTAAGACTTTTGTACTGGAGGCCATACGGGGTCTTCTTCTGGGAGATGCAGCAGGAGCAGGCCCCGCTGAGAAGGAGCATGAGGCGGATGAAGATGAGTGGCAGAAACTTGCTAGCTTGGGAGAGGCTGTGGTTGGTTTGACCGTGGATCCCGAACCAGCTAAGCCAGAGGTGGTTGCAGCTGACCAAGTTGGCGCTGCTGGCTCCCTGGAGCCTGATACTGGCTCCAATGAACCTGGTGCTGCAGAGCCTTCTGCATCATCCTCATCAAGACGGTCAAAATCCATTAAAGCCAAAGCCAAAGCCCAAGCTTCGCAAGGTCCGCGCGTGAAGACCGTCCAAGAGGAAACCATCAAGATTTGGGACTACGGCGAATTGCGCTACAACTCAAATACCCAGACTTTTCGAGCATTTTGCTCGTGTGCCAATCACGTGCAGCCATGTTCCAAGCAAAGAAAGCTGCTGAGTGGTCCCCGCCCGGGGCAGGGTCGCCCGGTTGGGTACCTAGTAGCTTGGTTGCGTGATCAGAACAAGCATCCGGACAAAGACTCGCACGTTTGGTCTTCTGTTGTTGCTACCAACTTTGATGTTCGTGCCAAAGCGCGCCGAGATTTCAGCGCTCTTCCGGGTGCACAGTGGTGGCTCAACAAAGAGCGTGCCCAAACAGCGGATGAACCGCATGAAGAGCCACTGGTTGTTGGAGACTGAGAAAAAACAGTTTGCTCGGCAGCTCTCCATTTGACACATCGCATCATACTTCATTGAATCAACATGCTTTTGCTTCTGCCGGTCCTAGAATTCGCCACATTAGCCATTAGCGCAAGCCAAACCCCACATTCTTGACTGTCCACGGTAAATTCCGGTGAATCCCCGTAAATGGCTGCGGCAAGGATCTACGTCGGCTACCTGAGGAAGGACATCTACACTGTCCAGGACATGGCAGCCTGGAAGTTCATTGTCGACGACCTGTGTGACCTGGGTTATGTAAGGCTAAAGGGCTACGGCAAGGGTTCCGGGTTTAAGGGCTTACAGGATTTTTTTACGTCCTAGGTTCAGGGCTTAGAGGTTGAGGCTTGGGTGTTTTGGGTCTACAGTGGCCTTGGGGCCTATAGAGTCACAGAGAGTCTCATGCAAGCGCAATTGCAAGTAGTCACTCACCAGCAAAACAGCAACAATTATGGTGCCACCGCCGTCGATGCAGCATCCACTTGTTTGCTGAGGCCTTCCTTTGCCGCAACTCCAACAGTTCTACTGTCAGGGTAGAACATGCTCAACACCGTATATAATGCCCCTAAAGTCCTACACCCTGGGTCCTATCGTCGTATGTCCTTTTTTGCGCATCCATATACTTGTTCGCAGAAAGCTGCGTGCGCAACCGGTCATTTGCAGATCATTAGCAGCAGTCACTAGCAGCCGCTAGCAGTAGCACCACTAGCAGTAGCAAAACAGTTTGAAAAGCTAGCTGAGCTGGAAGCAGTCGGCCTCACATCACTAAATTGTAGACCCCGCTAGACTCTTTACAGCCCTCAACTTGAATCCAAAAAACTAAACTTTTTTCACTCCCCAAAGGAAACTCATCCAACGCCCAAACCCATACATCCTAGCTTGACGCCCCCAAGCCACAGCACAAGCGGCACTGACAAACTGAGGAGACCATGCAGAGTACGGGTACGCTCAAACATTTTCCCATACATACGCTACCAGCCGATTGTTTCAGCCCTATGTCATGTACTTGGTTCCCAAATGCCCAAATGGTGACTCCCAACTTATATTACTAGAACCCTTGTCTAAAGCGACATCGTTTCCCCGTGTTATGTTTGGGTCCTGGGAATTAGCAGGATATCAGCCAATACAAAGGAATGCTGATATGCTGATGTAGAACCTGGGGGGCCGCTATGCCTGACATCCAGCTGATTCCCTACGCTGTACACTAGACTTCACAGGTCATAACCGCCTATTGCAATTGTCATAGTTGTCGACATCACATGTTTCGCATTTGAATGATGTAGACTTGGATTTGCTACCAAAGCCAATAGCTGGGAACTAGTCATTAGTCGCCGTGAATCATGAAACTCCTCACTCGCTATAGCCATAGGCCCTCAAGTCTCCAGGGCAGCAAAGGATCGGGCATGGGGTCACTACAGCAGGCAAGGTATTATATATATAGTGCTAAGTACTTGTTTGTGACCAGCAAAAACCACAAGGTCAGGGAACATACTACGGCCTACGAGAAATGGTGTGTTGGCTGGGTGTTTGGGTAATCTGTGTTGGAATGACAAAGCAGGTGTTGTTGCTTTTATGGCTATTGAGGGCTTTATTGTTCCAAACTTTGTAGGATGCCACAGGTTCCTCTAAGGTTCTGAGGCCTTAAGTTTAGCTCTAGCTGGCGTCGCGTTGAGCTTTGTGCAGTAGAGAGTATGTCCACTGTCAGCATTGCACATTGTAAAGTTCATTTTGGCGACAATTGTGCCCACTTGTTTTTTCGTGCAAGGATTGTGCTCGTAGCAGGCTAGTTGCTTTCTCAAATATGTAGTATGTAGCTATGGGACCAGGGTTTGTGAGGTAATGCTGGGCCAGAAACTGAAAGATCTATGCGTGGGCGTAGACAGCTTGCAATGTCTTCTACTGTAGAGTCGAGTTCTGAAATTCTAAAAAGAATAAATAATTGGCCTCCAGGGGGGGTCTGAGGAGTCTGCAACAGATACATTGTCTTGAGGTGTTGAATGGTATGTATGCATGGTCCTCGAAAGACATCATGTGAAATGCATTGTGGCAGGGTTGAATGTACTACTACTGACTACTGGTAGTTGGTAAGTAGGTACTTGCATATTGCCGAATTGGAGCAATGTCTTCACGTTTGTTTGCGCTGCCAGGCGGTTAGCAGGAGCACGCAATAAATCACATGAGGTTAAATCATAATGTCATAGTTTGTACATTTCCGAGGGTTGTGAAGCTTGTGTGCCTCACACATCAAATAATTGTGGCACGCACGCAAACCCAGCGTTTGAAGTTCACGAGCAAGTAAAATCAAGGGCTGAGCTCTCACTGGGCAAAAATACAGTAGATGGATGAAATCTTGCACTGCTTAGGGCCCCCCCTACTGAGACTGTAATTCCTAGGTCCTTGTACTTTAAGATGGTGCACGATTTCCTCCATCAGCCGCATTGTTGCTGTTGCTACTCGATCAACCCCACGCCCTACGCTTCCCCGATAATCTAGGGTATAGGGCCTAGGGTTAAAGGTTTAGGCACTGGCCTTAGTCATGTAGCTTTTTGCGCGTGAGGAGATTCTGCGGGAGCAAGAGCGGCAAACTCCCCGGCCACTCGAAAGCTTCCTGCTTCCGCGGAACAGCCCGCACTGTTACACTTTGATGGCGCAGTGGCAGGCATCTGAGCTGTCAAGATGGTTATAGTGATTATAGTGTTTAGGTCTAGGATTACGCAGATATGTAGTTTCAGGTAGGTCGCGTTACTTAGGACTTAGGGTGTACTGTGGGCAGGGTGGCTATAATAACTACAGTCATCGGTTTTCTATCTTTTTGTAAGCACATGTAAAGGTTTTTTCAAGGCACAATGATGACAAGTGTCATGCTTTGTCTCCTGTACACTGTACACACTCACTGTACACTGTACATGCTGGGTGGAACCCTCGTTTATTGAATTGCTGGCATAGTGAGATACATACTTGCGGCATGGAACTTGGACAGGGTCCATCTAATCTAACCTAAACATCAGTACATGGCCACACCAATATATGGACGTGTGTTGGCTCAAGTCACATGATTTGCGAAGTACGTTCTTCTTCGGAATTTTCTTTTTCGGAGGAGGGCGGCCAGGCCCCTC